>KK113128.1:0-22631 GCA_000611955.2 Stegodyphus mimosarum
TCGTTTGGGGTGGAATTATTCTGGGTTCCAGAACCGACCTGCATGTTCAAATTGGAACCATGATAAGCCAAATCTATCGGGACGTCATTTTGGAACAACACGTACGTTTGTTTCGGAGCGCCATGGGCGCACAATTTGTGTTTATGGGTGGCAACGCCCGTTCTCACCATGCAAACATCGTAAGCGAATGCCTTCAATCGGAGGATATCACCCGTATGGACTAGCCAGCATCCTCACCGGACTTGAATCCAGTAGAGCACGTGTGGGACATGCTTGGCCGACGAGTTGCAGCCCGTCAACCTCCTCCTACATGTCTACCGGAACTTCGGATAGCATTGCTTTTTGAGTGTAATATTCCCCAAGATCAGATCGCTAATTTGATACTCAGCATGCCTAGGCGTTGTACGGACTGTATTGCATCGTCTGGGAGACATACAATGTATTAACAATCATACCAACCATGTAATATTGGTTTTTTGTAAATAGGTTTTTTTTTTGTAATTTGCTCCAGGGAGAAAAAATCGCTAATTTTTTAATAATATCAAACATATAGCATCTTTTTTTTTTTTTTGCTCTTTACCTTTTGTTTAATAAATAAGCTTTACAAATAAGTCAAATTTGTTTTGCTTCTAACTCTTCCTCTGCCTGATTTTGCATTATCCTTAATTTATGGACATGAGTGTACTTTTCCTTTGGCACTTAGACGTTTCTCTTAACTTTTATATGTATAAGTTATTTTGATATTACATTGCTTCTGAAATTACATATATTGCACAGATATCGGTTTTAAATAAAACAAAGGTTTCGGATTTTTTATCTAGACAAAAGGTACAAATTATGGTAAAAATTTACAGTTCGATCTTAAGTTTTCCGTATTATGATCCGTGATTTTTGAATTAAATTTTATTAAAGTAAAGATATCAGTAATGATATTTATGCTAATGTCTCTAACTATCTACGGCACGTAACTGATTAATCTATTAATTTGCAGTCCGTCCTTTAAAGATGTCTCTCAAAAATGAAATGAAAAAGTGCTGTTAAATTCGAATGTAAAGATACATCATAGTAGTTCTCGGAATCAAATAACGGAAGAAAACTGACAGCAGAGTTGTAGCAGTGTTTGCGCGTAACAAAAATAGATAGCGTACATAATTTTATTTCAAGTAATTTAATTCCTAACAATATGCGCATACATTCTGCTTTCATTTAACGCATTTTTACTTCCTTGTACGAAGTAAAGGACGTATTGTAGTCACGAAAAATTCCGAGTACCTATATTTCAACGAAAATATCCATTTTGACCGATATCGAATTCAATTTAACGATTTGTTTGCGTGACATCTGTACGTAAGAACAGAATAAAGGGCTCCGTTTCCCAAAACGAATTATAAAACTGATTTAAAATGGATTCAGAAGAGTTTTTTTTTTCATTTTGTCTGTACGTACGTACGTATCTCGCGTACCTCAAAAACGAGTAGCCTCAGAACGTTGAAATTTTGTGTATAGGACTGCTATAACATGTAGATATGCACTGCCCTTTTTGGTTGCAATTGGCGGCACCAAAAGTATATAATACGTATGTACCCACTCTGTTACTCAGCTCAGTGAGTTCAGTTTTTTTATTCTTATATGTTGGTAAATTGCTCACATTTTTGCTTTAAAAATTATTGAATTATGCTGTTTTTATCTTCCGGTTAACGTTTTCGCGCCTTTAGTAAACCTACATGCAAAATTTGCAGAATTATCAACAATTCAAAAGTTGTTTAAGTGCGGCTAAGGCTAATTATTTTTACCATAGCAACCATATTTGTTTACATTTCAAAATTAGCAAAATAGTGGATTTCTTGCCAATCTAGAGAAACTAAGTTTCGCAACGACAAAGATAATGCCTTTTTTAATTATTGCGAATTAAATCATGCTTAATCCATTCTGAAATTTATTCGAAGAAATAAGTTTTTAAGACTTACTTCGTAATTTTTAATATAGATATTTTGAGTTTTTATTTATTTTTGCCTTGTCGCGAAGTGAGAACTGAATTAATTGAATGAGAAATTCTGAATCGTCTGTGAAAAACGTTTTTTTTTTGTTTAATTTCTTTTATACATCATTTTAGATTTATTATAATATTTGAATAGAATATGTGGCAACGATTAGATAGTTCTTCAGATGATATAATTTTTGTGCATTCTGAGTTATAAAATGAATGAGATGTGACGCTGTTAAGTGAATCTAGTGCCAGAGTGCCGCTATGGTAAACAAATATAGTGAATTTTAAAGAGTGCATTAATCTATTATGGTTTATGCGCTACCGACGAAGTAGATTTAATTCAATACAATAAGTTTAAATGAAATGCAAGAAAAAATGCTTATAATTTAATATCCCGTACAAGTCATATGGTGTAACATCAGATTTTTTCTCATACGTTATCTGAGCCATTTTTCAGAAATTAAAAAAAATAACAGTGCAAATTAAAAGGTAATATGAAATATTCGCATAAAAATAATCCCGATATTTTTACAGATGTTTTGCTGAGCGCAATTTTTAAAAACCCCGCTTCCGAGAAGTTTGCCTCTTGTCCCAAAGTTGCTCGGAATTCAGAGAGACAAAATGATGTTCCAATGAGCGATGGATTTGTCCTCCGATTCGGCTTAATCCAATTACGTAATAAATCTAAGAGTCGCTCCCATTTCGTGCCAGTCCCAAAATATACTAGTAAAAATAAAATAATAAAAAAATGGTAATAATAACTTCGCCATTCACAATTTAGGTTACTTGGTGTGACTGTTTTTCGCTCTTTGGCGACTGATTTTTTGCAACTGTGCTGAGGGAAGTGATAATTCTGAAACCTAATTGAATAATAGAACGAAAAAAAATCAGAATTCATAGATTTTAATCGTAAGATTTTCAAGGATTATAATGTCAAAAAAAGAGTTTTAAAGGAATTTATTTTATTGCTACGTTGACAATTACTGATTGTGAAAGCATTTTCAGTAAACAACAAAATCAGTATAACAGAATATCGCACTTTTTAAAATCTTTCTAGTAACAAATGTAATCTGGATAAATAAATTTTCAGGCGATATTCTTTACGCAAATGTTAAATCGATCATTATAATAAATATAAGCAAAATATTTTTTGTATAAGCAAAATATTTATGTGGAAATTTTCACATTTATAAGCACTGCATTTAAATTTATTTTTTTATCGTAGGATGTCTTATTCACGTCTGTTATTTAGGGATTAAAAACTTCATTCAGGATATCTTGCATGCACATTATTTGTGTTTATAAACTTAAAAATCCCTGATTTTGAAACAACATTGTTCAATGCAGGGAAATTCGTGACAACCTTCCCTCTGAATACTTTATTCAACTTCGAAGATTAAAAAAATAAAGTAACTTGTCCTACTGTGACTTCAGCTGTTACAATATATCTCAAAATGTTTAAAATTAACTATAAATTAAATGCAGTACATTCTGGGGTATAACATGCACTTTTAATACAAAATATTAGATAGATTAACGGGTGCGTGTTTTACAATGAATATAAAACTGATAAATTAAAAATAAGGAAAATATCATCACACAAAAATTAGATTTTTATATGTACTTAAATGCTCTTTATTTAAAAGAAATGACGTACCTTATGAACTTAAAAAATTTTCATTATCGGATAACATGAAAAGTTCGTCATGTTCGTCTTCGGTTATATCTTCAAGCACGTAATCGAATTTTGTTACATCTTCATCATCAGTTTGACTCTGATCCATAAACAAATAATCATCCTGCCTTTCATCTTTCACAAACACTAAACATCCTTCCGGCAGCACGATTTCCATTTTCTTTCTCAAACTAGATGACTTTGCCTTTGAAACCAGAATTGTGCTGTTTCGTTTCGCAGGTTTGGTTTCGTTTATTTAATTATGGCAAAGCACTCGAGGGCTATCTATCTATCTAATGGGGAGGGATGTTTTGTGGAGGATTTTCTAAGGGAAACCGGCTCGTATACACGTTACATATGCAGCCAGCCCGTTCGCCGAGGTTTGAACCCTGGTATCGTGGTTCTATCAGCGTTTAGCGGCTTTACCGCTCGACCAATGGTGGGCATTTCGTTTTTTAGGAGCCATACTTTCTACTAAAAGGAACACTAGATCAATTGTATTCAACTAAAGCAAATGTGATTTACTAAAGCCTTCAATGTTCATTCCAAAATCACAGCTTCAAATGACCACAGAAAGAGAAAAACGTCTGAATCCTAACTCCACGGATTCATTCGGTTCGGAAGGACATTATTACCCCAAATTCTGTCCCTCTTTCCTCAAAATTCCAGAATAACATTCTTGTGCACATCTGCATTGAATACAACTCAACCCTCTTTGTAGAAATGTTTTATCCCTCAAGCATTTCCCTTCCCCCCCCACACACACACGTAGTGTTCCCCTTGTCGTTTGTCAATTCAGTATACCACTGTTCGAACGCGTGAGAAAAATCTTCATGAATGATTTCAAAAAATAAAAACATCGCACATGCATCTTTCAGATTCCTTCGTACAGAAAAGTGTGCGCGTTATACGGCGAATATATCAAAAATTTTATAAATGTATTTTGAAATTATAGGTGCGCGTTATACACCAGCACACGTTATAAGTTGTAGGGACATGGAAAAATTTCCCAAAAAGAAAGCGCAATAAGCCAGGTTTGAGTTGTTGCTTAGAGGGATAGGTACTCATCGTACTAAAAATTTATTGCCTGATCATTCTGTGTTTTTTTTCAATGAGTTAACTGAGGCAAAAATTCCTAGCCTCATCTATTGGTTTTTAATTTCGGTTGATTGACTTAAATACCTTGCTTTTGTTTCTTCAGTGCATTAACAAATCATCACAAATTCGAAATTCGGGAGAGAGTCAACCTATTCAAGCTTTCTGCTTTCTGTTCCGAGTTTTTGACAGCACTTTGGTCGCAATTTAACAGTTTTTAATTTCCTATGAAATAATAATTTTATATTCAATGAATCAATGCTTTGATTATTCATTCGAAAGATAAATATGTATTATTGATGAATTTGTTATACATATTCTACGACGCCTTGAATGACTATTTATATTGTATTAACAGTATTATTGATTCGCATGAAGACTCGGAAATAATTATTTGCGGAGATTTCAATGCTAAGAGTCCTCTATGGGGTCCTTATGATCATTCAATAGATCCAAAAGGTGATGCTATAATTGAATTCTGCTCGACAAACAATTTGAATGTTCTTAATAGTCCCGATAGCCCGGCTACGTCTTCCGGTGCCAGAGGTGAAAGCTGGATAGATCTTACCATTGTAAGATCTTCTCTTGTGCTGAATTGGTCTGTGTCTATGGATATATCATGTAGCGATCATTGCTACATTGAGATTGGACTTTTAAACAACTTACTTAGAGAGAAGAAATTTGAACGTTTCTATATTAGGGATTTGAATTGGCTCAAATTTCGTCCAGAACAGTATAACTTTATAAATCAAGTTTCCGAAAGAAAATTTAGAAAATACGTCTGATTTAAATATTTATATTAAAGATCTTACTAAGTCAATAGTCGATATCTGTAAAAAAATAAGAAGATGAATAAATTTAAACAGAGCAAAGCTCTAGTTAAACAGGTGCATTGGTGGTCCGTAAAACTGGCTATTTTAAGAAGTCAAGCTCGACTGTATCGAAGAAAATTTCAGAGATGTTACATTCGTATAGAGAAAAATTTGTTAAAGATTCAATATAAGAAGAAATTAGCTGAATATAAACGAGAAATCAACATTAGTAAAAAATTGTGCTTGGGAACAACTATGTGACACTTTAAATTTTCATCAACCTTTTGGCATTCCTTACTATATTGCTGTTAATAAATATAAACCAGCTTTACAAATTTCCTCTTTGAAATATCAAGACGGGTCTTATACTAAGAATATAGACAAGACAGTAAATTACCTCCTACAATATCACTTTGCATGCGATACTACTTATGGTGATCTATCATGTCATTATCAAGTTAGATCAGATTGTAGGATACCTCCAGAGACCGTAAATGATTATGATTTTAATTTGGATGAAGTGAAATTTACTCTCAAAACGTTAAGTAAAGGAAAAGCTCCTGGTAAAGATGGCCTTACAATGGATATTATTTTAGAAATCTTTGAATGTCATAAAAAGTTCTTTGTAGCTATTCTGAATGAATGTCTTCGGACGAGGTTTTTCCCTGAATGTTGGAAAGAGGCTGATTTGGTTTTGTTCAACAAAGAAAGAAAGGATAAAGAAGATCCTTCCTCTTTTCGCCCCATTTGCTTACTGCCTTCCTGGGGCAAGGTGCTGGATAAATTCATGATACAACGGTTACAATATTATTTATTATCAAATAATCTTTTAAATAAAAATCAGTTTGGTTTTATGCCGGGTAAAAGTACTATAGAATTATCTATACCCAGGCTATAGATAATTTAATTTCTGACATCCTTCTAAATAGAAGGAATAGTAAACATACTGCAATTTTATCCTTAGATGTAAAGAGCGCTTTCAACAATGTTTGGTGGCCAGTTTTATTAAAGGAATTAAAAAATAGGAAATGTCCAAGAAATATCTTTTTATTAATATGTGATTTTCTGAATGAAAGAAAAGTTTCCTTATATGATGGTAATAAGTGGCATCACAGAAATTACCAAAGAGGTTGTCCCCAAGGCTCAATATCTGGTCCTGTATTGTGAAATATTATTGCTAATATAGCTTTAAACATAACCTTACCACAAAATGTTAGTATACAAGCTTATGCTGACGATTTTGTTTTACTGGCCACGGGAAGTGGTCGCCATACTATTGATAAAGCTTTACGTTTTCCCACTCAAGAATTGGAAAAGTGGTCTTTCCATGTTAAACTCAAATTTGATCCAAAGAAGAGCTTTCTTTTGGGTATTGCTAAAACTAATACTAGATCAATACATCCTAGGTGCAAACTGTATGGACAACCAATTAGAGTTTCTAAGTCAATCAAATATTTGGGCATTACGATCGATGAAAAGCTCACTTTTATACCTCACCTAGATCAAATAAAGATTGAATGCACCCATATTCTTAATAGACTTAGTAAAATGAATCTTCAAGGTAAAGTTCTTAAGAGTTTATATAAAAGAGCTATTGAGAGAAAGATCTTATGTGCATGTGGCGCATGGTGGACTGGAACGGTCCGAATGTGTAACAAAATTTCACAAATTCAAAGAATCGCTTTATTGAGGATTAAGTGTTTTAGAACTGTTTCTACAGTAGCTCTTCAGATTTTGGCTGGATGTCCTCCGATCGATATTTTAGCGAAAAAAGAATATGCTATCTTTAAATTAACAGCTGGTTATAAAACTGTCGAGTGTTTCAGTGAAATCTTCTCAGCTAGAGATTTTGATTTTGAGAAAAGTTTAGACATTCATCCAGCTTTGTTGAAACGGTTGAAATGACATAAAGGCTTCCCCAATATGATAGTCTACACGGTTTTTACAGATGGATCTAAATTAAGTGGCCATGTGGGGGCAGCCTTTTGTGTGTTCTCAGATGAGAAACTAAGCTTAGAAAGGAAATATAGACTTTCTGACAATGCCTCTGTTTATCAGGCTGAGTTAGTGGCCCTGCCTTGTATTGGCTTATTTCTAATTCCGAGATAGATCCTGTGGAAATCTATAGTGACTGCGAAAGCGCAATTGTTTCATTTACGGATGTTTGTCCAAGTAACGATCTAATTAAACAGATAAAAGACATGCTCATATTTCTTAGCGCTTTCAGAGATATTAAACTCCTTTGCACGAAGAGCCATATTCGTACCATTGGTAACGAGTTAGCATATAGATTGGCAAAGGCTGCCACTGAAAATCAAATTATTGATTTTGAAGTAAAGACTTCCTTTGACAGTTTGAAATCCTTATTGAAAAGAAAAAGTTTGACTCTATGGCAAGCAAAGTGAAACGACACAGATTCTAAAGGAAGATTCACATATAATTTAATCTCAACTATAAGTGAGAGAAGATGCCTAAGTGACAAGTATCTAAACCACGCTTTAACTAATCATAGACACTTTCCCTTTTATTATAATAGGTTTTCGATTAAAAATTGTGCCTTTCCATGTGGCATGAGTAATGTCGATATTGAGCACCTGTTTAGATTCTCTTCTATGAAAAATATTGTTCTAAGATTTATTCCAGATATTGATAAATTTAATACTCTAAAGGATCTAACTAAAAATACAACGACTAAATTTAAATTGACAAATTTCATAAAATATGTATCTATAAATGAAATGAATTTATATATTGATTGTGTTTAAAATTTTCCCTGTCCGTTTAAAGGAAAGCTAGAATGTTTATGATATTCTGTTATTTTATTTCTTTGTATATGTAAGTAACATATTTTTATGCATGCAAGTAACATGTGTTATATTTTTATTTAAAGTATGTAATAATGTGCTTTTGTTGGTGTAGCTGGTACATCTTACCAGCTTCTAGACTTTAAGTTCATATTTTAGTTGTTTATTCTATTTTAAGTTATTTCAGGTAGTATTATGGTAATTCTACTGCTTAATGGGCCTGATTTAGGCTTTGTTTTAGATCTCAATGTTTCTTTAATTAAACAGCTCCACTAAGCCCTGTTAAGCCTCCAATGGCGATACAAGAAGTTCGACCAGTCTAATACATATTCTAAAATCGATCGTCAAAACTGCACCGTATAGCTGCTATGATGTAATTACGAGTAGCAACAGCATTCGGTTTACGTAAATAATATATTTATTTTTTTAATTATTTAAAAAGGGAAACTTATGAATTTTCTGTGAACTTACAAAAAAAGCATTTTCTATCAATATATTGTGTTTAGAAGATTCAAATATTTTTTCCTTTCCTTCCGGAAAAGGATTTACAAAGCATGTTCTGAAGTTCTGAATTTCGTTTTAATATAGTGAAATTATAAAAATCAGTTTAGGTTAAGACATTTAACCTTGTAACAAAAGGAAATTAATGCTTGCGAAGAAATTTATTAAATATTTCAATATTTATACCTATTTATTTGAAGAAATAATGCTCGTGTTTGTGATATTTTAAAGTACTAGTTCACTTTAATTAAAATGTCTCCAAACGGCCGAGCGGTAAAGTCGCTGAACACTGGTTATTCGGTCTGGGGCTTGAATCCTGCAAACGGGCTGGCTCTATAGGCGTTTTCGTGTTTTTCCGCATGTGTAACGTGTATACAAGCCAGTTTCCCTTATAAAGTCCTCCGCGAAGGCATCCCTCACCTTAGGCAAATAGCCCTTGAGGACTTGGTGATAATAAACCAAACCACTTTAATTAAAGTGTAGTCTAAAGATTAGCAAACTGAGTGCTACACTTTCAAATTATGTTTATCATACAAGTGGTTATCAGCTATTTAAAAAAATAGTAATGAGCACAATGTCATAAAACTGCAAAGAATTTTAATTAGTTTTAAATGCCTCGGATAAATGTATTCTTTAACTAGTTACCGTAAACGCAGCAAGACATCTGCTTCAAGTGGAAAGCCTTTCTTCAGCGGCTTTCTCAGAGAATTGAATTATTTTGTTACGGAGAAGTACGCAAAAGCTACATGCTTACGGAAAGGAATGCCTTCATGGAAGGCTTTCTGAGAAATATTGGCCTGCATTTACAATACCTCATATTATTTGTTTGCGACCTTAGTTATTAGGCCAATGGCGAGCTCTTTCTTATATTTCAAATTTCCATTTACCTTGAATGGCTTTATACTCTCAATTAGTAGTGAACTAATAAATTATTTTAAAGAAACTATATTCTTAAAATAACTCATACTTTAATAGTTTGTGAAAAGCAAGATGAAGCTTTATACATATTTTAAGAATTACATAAAGCTATGTAATAAAATAAAAAATTATATAATTAGAAAAGAATTAATGGTACAAATGAAGTAGGAAATGATTGAAATTAATGAATAGTTTATCGATAATTCTTACACAACAAATTTTAAAAGGATGAATCGAATGTTCCTGTAGCTAGAAACTTCAACTAGTGTTCAAGAAAATAATTTCATAATGTAAGCGAAAAATTAGTTAATAATTAAAATAAAAAAGAAATCAGTTAACAAGCAAAATAGTAAGAATTAACAATTCTGCTGAAAGACAATTTACTTCATAAATAGAAAATTAATTACTGTGTTTTTATTTCACATTTAAACAAATTTTACGTATCATAACTCAAAAATCAAAGTATTTAATCCCGCAATGAAACTCAGCATTTAGCATTTAAAGATATGAATTATAACAATATAAAAATGAAGAAAACATTTTTAGCGAAGACATTAGCAACCCTGTTCACTATTGAAGAAGTTAACAACCCTGTACACTATTGGTGGTAAAATAGTGGTCCCTAAAAGAGAATCCTTTAAGTTATGAACTGCTATTATCTATGAACTGCTACCTTAATCTATGAACTGCTATCATTAACTGAATTAGAAAGGCACTAGGCAAGAACGAAACTATTTATTTTCTGTATCCAGAATGACCCGAGGATTCAGATTGTCAGAAGACGGTACTTTTACTGGATATGTTCAGGGATCAGATACTTATTGCATTTAGTAATTTACAGTGAACAGTTTTAATGTTTATTGTTAATGAAATATAAAGCTACTAAAATTGTTCTCATCAGCATCACATGCAATTTGTTTTCATCTTGCGAAATACTGATTATCCAGATATCAGCGGGGAATAATCGATTAATATAAGAGTCAAATATAGTGGTATATCGGCATACGTTCTTAAATTGTTCTAGACCCTTCGACGTATACTGGAAATAAAGGAAAATAACCGGTTCTTATAAAACCCATTGTATATTATATCACTGTTTAATACTAAAATACCAGTCTAGTGGGTGAAATATATATTGCTCCATAAATGAAGTACTGCACATAATACTGTACATAAATGCTTTCGTGTTATGCAGATCAAAATCAATTTTTCAACATATACTAACATCTCTGGTCTTTGTATGGTAATTGCAACGTCAGCCGATTTAATAGCGTCTTCGTTTTTCACAGTCGTAGACACCATCAAATTTGGTATACGATGTGCAATAGCCATGTCCCAGGTGCAAATGCCATCTTTAATACTTTCCAGCAATCTCTTTTTTTACCTCTACAGTGATCCTAACAATTTCTTTCGTTACTTCACTCTTCTCATTAACTTTTCAAAAATTCCTTGCTAATGAATATACAAAAAAATTAACTCGAAAAAACACAAAACCCTTTGAAAATTCAATGTTATAGTCCAGGTAATAGCACAGTTGTTTAGTGAATAGTAGCAACAGACGTACTGACGCTCATGGGCAGTCGCGGCATTCTTTCGAAAGAGGTAAACAAGTGTAGTGCTCATAGTCATGACTCATCGAACTCGAGTGGTATTCCAATCATAAATCAAATAAAAATTTGCTCGTCTAGACAGGACGTATACCAAGTTGGAAGAATGCCGAAGTACCATTTCAGTTTATTTTTCTGAAATTTATCTCTGAACAAAATATAACTGGTGGCATGGGATTTCATTTCTGACAATGTGCCGTCTGCCCGAAGAGCTAAAGCTACAGAGCACCTGTAAATGGTTATGGTTTCTATTTTCCCCATGTAAATACGATCTTGTTTCACTTAGAACAAGAGTTCTCAACGAGGGGAAATTTCAGAAGGAGAATGTAGTCAGTGTTATTTAGCTGTTAAGTATTTATTTTAGTTTATGAACAAAGGAAACTTTCATTCAAGTCCTGGTATTTACTAACGTTTTTTATACTTTCTGTTGTTTAATTTATGAAACACGTTAAAACATAAATCCAAATAAGTGCGTATATGTATTTTTCAAGTTTTGGAAAAGGGGGAATGATTTCCTAGCCATGGTGAAAGGGTGCATGGGGCAAAAAAATGTTAAGAACCAATGCCTTACAGTGTCTTTCACGATGGTATCTAACTTTTGGCAGACAGCCGTCGCACGATTTAGTCAATCAACTAACCGACCTTTTTCTTATAATCATTGAAAATTCTCTTCAATATTGGGCAAAATGAAGGGCTTTTAGTATCGAATTTATTTCTTAATTTCATTTAAATGCTTGTTGAGAAGTCATATCAGCCAAGTCTAACAAAATTTATGAAATATAGCTGAAATCTAGAATGATAATGTAAGAGGATATTAGATCCCCAGAAATAAAACCTTAAAAACACTATAAATTGTAGAACAACTTCTAAAGTTAATAAAATATTGTATGGGATAATGCAATTGTGAACTGCAAAAATATAACGATGCTTAAAATACTGCATTCATACTATCAGTAACGTCAGTGATACAAATTAAAAATGAAGTACGTACTTGGATTCAGAATGACGGACCAGAAAAATCAAAGAATTCGTGATCGTAATAAACTAATCTATCAATTACTGTGACATAAATGCAAAATTTGAAAGAGGGCTATATTTAACAAGTATGACACAATTTTAGTTGTAGACACCTAAAAAATCCTCATACATCTTATAAAATACTACTGGCAACAATCAGGCAACCTTCCTCGAAATGCATAATTAATCAAGTCCTGTAAAACATGATTTCTAGCCTCAGTTAACATGCATTATTCCTTCGAAATCTAGATTCACTAAACCGCTGATTAAAAAACATAACTTGTTTCATGCTGGCGTTTCAGATACACTCATTCCAATTCGAGAAATAATTGGATCATCCTAGGCAGACAAGCTGTAAAATCGTATTTTAGCAACTGCTTCGTTTGCAGCAAATTTAAGGTAGAAAAGTGGTTGCTTCACTACCAGCTAAAAAAACCATGAAGCGAGTCTTTTTGAATCACGGGAAGTGACTTTGCTGGACCATTGTTTACAAACGATGGCGTTAAGGTTTATACATGTTTGTTTACTTGTATGTGAAGTCACATGTCCAGTTAAACTTGAAACTGCTTCTAGCCCAGGGATGGCCACAGTGTGACACGGCGGAATTTTGACAGTGGCACGCGAAGACTTATTGAAAAAGTAATCTGCATCATAAACACATTGGAATAATATATTTCAATTTCTTTGCAAGACGTTAATTGGTACGCAACTGTAATTCAAATCGAAATTATTGACCTACAGTAGCATACTACACTGAAAAGCAAATATCAGGAACTTATTTCAACTGAAAGGTGATCCAAATTATATTGAATTTTCCAAATCTACACGATTTGGCTGTCAGATATTGTTGTAGGTTTGGAACAACATATATTTGTGAATAAATGCTTTCTATTATAAACATAAAATCAAAATATCGTTCAACATTAACCGATACGAGCCTAAAATACCTAATTTTGTTAGTATCTTCAAGAACTAATCCTAATATAGATGACTTGGTAAAAACTACAAATTTAAAATCCACATTAAGTACCGACTGCTTAATAGTTTAGAATTAAATGTTTCAAATTAGTTTTTATTTTATACATGACCTGACCTAACTGGCTAAAGCTTTAAAAATGTTTATTACCAATAAAACTAGTTTGTTTTATAATATATTTTAAATCTCCACTGTTCGCATAAAAAAGTGTGCTATTTGCATAAAAAACCCACTATCAGCCAAAATTCATTTTCTTTCGAGATTTTTTAGTGCGTTGAAAATTTGGAAGCGGCCCGCATAACCTTTACTCCGCTTCTGCCATTTCACTTTACGTCAAGAAGAGGTGTTTGCGGCTCTCTGAACTCTGACAATGCCACGACTTTTAAAGATGCAGATCTAGAACTGAAAATATTATGTACTACAAAATTTTGTACGAGTATATTCGCTGTCGCGGGACAATCATGTTCCAAATTAAAATCTCTAAAGGAATAAACTGATGTAGACTTTTCCCGCGAAGAGAAAAATACAGTTAGAACCGTAGTGAACTCTAATTGAAGAATACACTCCACTAAACAAAACTTAAAGCAACAAATTAAATTTTAAATATACAGCTATGATATTGTTGATGAAGCACTTAAGCAAACCTTGCTTCGAAAAAGCAAACCTAAAGCCTTTCTCGAACTTTCGTGGGTCTGGATATTTTAAATTTTCACATTTCCGTGCTTCTGTCAGCTGTTTCTATGCCAACGCACAGTAAAGTTTTAAATGATTAATTCTTGTAAATGGAACTCTTAATAAGCAGTACCGCTTTCGTTAACGTTCAGATGCACTGCATTATCATTGGTCATCACAGCTTTTCTGTCTTCACTAATGTCTTAATAAAGTTAAGAAAAAAAAAACTACAAAACATCACAGAATAAGGTTCTGGCTCTCAAATTTATCTAATTAATTATAAATTATTCTTATGGGAAGTCTGAAAGTATGAAAGACATTTTGGTGACTGAGAAACTGATTCTAGAATTATTAATTTAACTTATAAATTATCTCTATGATAACACTGTTCGCAATTACGATGCACCGTAAGACGTCTTAATAACCGTGCAATCGCTTATACAAATGTTCACAAATTTGTAGCTCAAAATACATAAAATTTATAGCAACAGGAAATACAAAATAAGTACTCAAATCCAAAATAATACAGAGCAATTGAAAACAAATATATACTTTAATTCTTTACATAAAAGTGCAATGCGCATACATGCAGTATTCATTTACAAAAATCCGCAATGTATGCTTCAGCACATTGTTTGCATACCTGATGGTGCTGCCATCTGTGAGAGAAAGCAAGAACGTTTTGTATAGCAAAAACTATCCAACTTTTAAATTCTTAAACGCAGAAAGATTAGTATTTGCATAACGGTTACACAAATATCGCCAAGATGAACCTCCACATGCACACTGTTCCAGACAATTTTGCTTTTCTATGAAAAGAATGCTTTAAAGTAGAAGACTATCGGCGAAGGCAATTATCGATTTGCCCTTTTTGGCCCGGCTCTAGCATTTTCAGCGCCAGGTATAAACCGTATCAATATTTCAAACCAAAATGTACGTTAACCATTTAAAACAATATTATTAAAATTTACAGCCTATTACAAATGAACTCTACGCGCTTTTCATGTGGCGGAGTCATTGACGATGTCATCTTGGTGAAGTTTTTGAGAAATATCATTTTAATTCAGCTTTTCTTGACTTAAATATGCGTTCGGATTAGTAACTCAACTTAATTACCGACACCGAAATTGCCCTTCCTGCTTAAAAGAAACTGGAAAAATGGAATTCATAGAGCAAATCATACTCTAGGATAAGCATCTTCTAAAAAGTAGCAAAATCTTTCTTACCCCTCCTAGAAATGAAATCTTTTAAGCTGCATACTTCTGTAGTACTTTCTTCAACCATTTGCATTATTCTGACGCCTATTGTACTTTCAATTGCCACTTGTATGAAAGCACAGTGGAAATTTTTTTTATTGATCTGTTAAGCACAATGAAGAAAAATCTTTGAAACTAATTTTGTGGATTTCCTGAAGAATCTTCATAACCGAATTTTCGTTTCTTTTGTCAAATTGAACAGTTTTGAACACATGTTGCAACAGGCGTCGTCAACCTTTTTTGGCTGCATATCAAAATCAACAAAAAAGTTTTTATCAAGGAGACATTTTTGTTATCAAGGAAACTTTCTTGGTGAATAAGATAACTTTATTGAGGAAATAATTACGATAAGCTTTAAATATAATAAGTTATAAATTCTAAAAACAAACATTAACTGAAGGAACTTTATTTTTCTTTTCGATATCAAAATCTGCCTTGATGCTGAATTTGTTATTTCGATTTAGTTACGTCTGGCTAACAGTAAATCATCTTGGGACAAATTTTCAAGCATCTATATTTTCGGTTGTTAAGCTACTCCTGTTTTTACTTAGAATAAATTTCATATGTGAAAATATTTTCTCACATTAAGTTGAGCCGAATGAGGACAAATGGCAAAGCATTTTTTGTACTTATGGATTGTGAATAAGCGTAGCTAAACTTATCTATTTCTCCTTGTAATTTTGTTACAAAAAATGTCTGTTTACTGCTGCAACTTTGTAATCAAATAAAAATATTACTTTCGGTTCATTTTTATGAGTTCTTCAAGTGCTCGTTTCATATTTTGTTTTATAATTCATTTTTGCATATTATAGTTTGTTTTCGGAAATCGAGTGGGTTACTTAAAATTATGAAAAGGGTCACTCACTGACCCGTGGATCAGAAGGTGCCGAGGCCTGTGCTATGGAGTTACGCACAATGTATCGCTTGGCAAGTTAAGTTTCAAATGTACGTTACAGTATTTTATATTAAAACATTAAATCACTTTGCATATAAAAATCCTCCCCAAAAATATCTTACAGCTCAAGGATTATTAACGGGTGTCCTTAACGTTGCGTTAAGGATATCCGTTAAGAATTAAAATATCGAAGCAAAAGCATTTAAATTAAAATTAATCCCAAAATAGCGTCTTGACGTTAATAACCTCTTATAACTTATTTAACACTCAATTACTTCTAAATATCTATATTTTAAATTTAAAAATTAAAGTTAAAATGTTAATCAAGAGTTTACAGTTTTAAAAAATATACAGTCGAATTATTCTGCATAATAGCACAGCCCGTGAAGGCTACTCAATTTAAGAGGAGGGAACGACTAAAGATAACAGAATGTAAAAGAAAATAGAATTTTTAAGAGCTCTTAATTCATTTTTTAGAATTTAAAAGGAGAAATTAAGATTTTTTAAAATTCCGAAGGCATATTTCATTTTAATTTCTTGATTTCCACTAGCTGAAATAAATGAAAATTTCAAAATCGTTCATCTAAAGAGCATAACTAGAATTCAAAAATATGCACCACGAAGCTGAGTTAGCCGAACAATTCTTTCAAAAGCTTTTTATTCTTTAAAATACAAATTTAAAATATTTCTTTCACAAAAATATACTCTTGAATTTTTATATGCAGCTACAACTGAAAAATAATATAAACAGAACTTTACATTTCAACTACAGCTAAAAATCACTTTAAAAACAACGGTTTCGGATGAAACAAAACCATCCGAAATGATGTGTGGTGGCTTATCAGATGTGAAACTTTCTTTTACCAGTCTTGAGAGTAAAATGGTATATTTTTTCATCGTATATGTAAGTTTCTGAATCGGCACTTTTTCCCCTTTATTCTTAGTTTAAAAGTACTATCAAGTACATTTTTCTTTGCAAGGGGCCTCAGTTTTCTTAAACTATACTTCAAGTTTCAGTATCGGAATGATAAGACCTTCCAGATTCTCTAGGATTCCGTTTTACGTCTATTTCAGAATCGGAGATATCTTTCCGATTCTTAGCTTCTGCTTTTCTTAACGTTTCAGAATAGAGTTTTATTTTGGTAGTTTTTCTTTTTGGAATGGCTTCTTTTTTCGAAGCTTTATTCATATTACTCACTTCCCTGGAAGCCTTTTCCTTCTTATTCGCAATAGAGTCGAGTCTTGCATCCAGAGCTTTGCCTTTAAGAGCAACAGGATTTTTCTTAGGAGCTTCGATAATTTTTTTCACTTTTTCAGACGCTTCTGCTTTGGGTTTTCTAGTTATTGTGCCTTTTAAATTAACGGGACTTTTCTTAGAAATTTTTGTAATTTTGACTCTTTCAACCGAGTCTTTTTTGAGCTTTTTATCCATCATGCCTTTCATATTAGGCGAGTCTTTCTTTGGCTCTTTTGTATTCTTTGTTTTTACTTTATCAAACATTACTGCGTTGAGATTTTTAGTGATTTTGCCTTTTAGGGGAACAGGATCTTTCTTCGAAGCTTTGGTACTTTTTGGGTTTACTTTTTTAGAAGCTTTTGGCTTTGCTTTTTCAATCATCCTGCGAGAAATTTCCATTTCAGTGTCGGAAACATTTAAACGCTTTGTGTTAGTTCTTGGTTTGATGAGGCTTATTTCTGTGTCAGAAGCATGCATTTCTCGAAGACGTTTTTTCATTAAGTCGGTTTTTGAATTCTTGATGTCTTGTTTGCGAGGTAAAGCAAAAGATCCAGCCACGCCATGACAGTTTTTTGATGCCTTAGATCTTACTAGCTTACCATTCTCCAGAGCTTTCTTAACAGCAATTTTCATTAAGCCTGTAATTCTGTCTTCATTCACCTCAGAGTTATTCGCTGAAAAGGCAAAAAAGGGTCTATAATAATTAAAATTTAGCTGTTTCTAAACATCTCAAAATATTGGTAAATTTCTCCATGCCAAAATCAAAAATGAACACATATTCAATAGCATTATACATATGAATGCTTCGAGACTCAATTTGTTTTATTTCTCAGTTTTTATTTACGCGTTAGAATAAACAGAAAAAATTAATATTTTAAAACTTAATGAAATCTAATTTCTTAAAAATTTCACTGACAGGTCCGAGTGTTTACTTTCAAAGAAATTGCGAGGTACTTCAGAATGCTCATGTTTGCATATAGTCTAATGCTTATATGATTGGACTATCTGCATTTTGAAAAATTGTTCAATCACCTTAGAGGCATTTCTAATGAAAACTTCCTCATATTCGCGATAAACAAGTGGAAACCACAAAAACCATGCAGAGATGAAGCAAAGGTTGTAATATGACAAAGCTTCCCAAATGCCAAATATTCACTTCAGTATTCAAGCTACAGTTCTAAGGTTTGCTGCTAGATATATGGCAGGTTGAGTCATTTCCATCAAAATGTAGAAACTCGCAGCTAAAGTGGAGGAACTCATTTTTCGTAAAAACTTTTACAGAATGAAGCTTTCACAGTCATTTTATATACATTAGCTACTCCCATACGATAAAAAATAGCCTGTAATAGAAGGTTGTATTGGGAGAACTATATTAAAACGGGCAATACCAAGTCTAATTCCTAAAAAGGCAATTTTCATCCAATACGAATGATAATCCAATCCGTTATTTAAGGCAACTGAAGGGACGTCTATATGCTTGAGCTCGGTCCTGATTTTCATAAACAGTCCAAAGAAACAGAATCTAAGCATCAGTTGTACTCTCGAATGAAGAGTTTGAAATGCAAACTTGAAATGCATCCCGCAAAAACAGCCCAGCTGCAAAATCAGAAATCTGCACTCAAGTCCAGTAGCGTATCAATCAATTAGCATTCATTGCAGAGGCGTCTAATGGTAAACTTCATACTGAGTTTAAAGTATTATATGAATTTCTTGCCGCTGTCGAAAGCATTTGACATAAGTAGGAGCATTTTGCTGCACAAAACGCTATTTACTCTTTGCTTATTTTAAGTTTGATTTATTTGATTATGGCAAAGCAATCGAGAGCTCTCTCTCTTAAGGGCAGGAATGTCTTCATGGAGGTCTTTCTACGAGAAACTGACTCAGATACATGTTACACTTGCGAAAAATAACGAGCATACAACCAAGCCCGTTCGAAGGCATTTGAGCCCCGGACAAAACTTCCAGTATTCAGCGACTTCTAAGGAAGTCTGGCTCATATTTATATAACATATGGTTAAAATCGTGAAACTTTCACGCAGCTGAACTAAAGACGAATCATCAGGGCTCAATGACCCTCCCCCTTCTTACTAATAATGAACCTAACATTTTCCTATTGAGCAAGTTACTACAGTCTCTTCTCCTACAATTTGTTTTTCTAAATGCATTTAAAATTGGTAAATTTAATCAGGATTCTGATGATGAAACATTTTTTGCTTATTTGTTACGAAGCTATTCTAGTGTACTTAGGCGATTTTTCCGTTTCAAAACAACCTAAGAGTTTAATTGTAACTCGAATCTTTTTTAGGTAATAGGACGAAAATTTGTTTTAAGCTTAAAATTCAAAAGACACACTTAGAATCTTGTTAGTTAGGAATTAATGATGTATAAAACCAACTGGAATTATTTTCTGCGTTAAGGCAAAATCGTCTAAAAATCCTGCCTAGAAACACAACTATCCTACTTCTTGTTTGAGTGCAATTACAAAGAAAACTTTCCAATTTTTATCAGAATTGACAGTTTGTTCTAATTATCTACAGTATAGCGTATTCGAACATGTTTGATAACAGCAAAGCAAGCGAGGGCTATGGACTTAAGGTTGCTTTTCAGGAGAATTTCTTGAGAACTGACTAGTAATCATACTACAGATGTAGAAAACGGCATAAAAGTCTATCCAGCGAGTCAGTTTTCCGAGTATGGTTCTGGTTTGGTTTTATTTAATTACTGCAAAGCACTCGAGGACTATCTGCTTAAGCGCGGAGGGAGAACTTCACGGAGGACTTTCTAAGGGAAACTGGTTCGTGTACACGTTACACATGAGGAATATCACGAAAACGCCCATACAACCAACCCGTTTGTAGGAATTCGAACTCAAAATCGAAGTACCAGTGTTCAGCGACTTACCTGTTCGACCCTTCAATCTGCCGAGATTCGAATAGAGACCGAACTGCCATCTTATCCACTCGGCCACTTGTGGGCCCCTTCCACAGGGCCCAATTTACGCAAGGGCGAACAGGCAATGTACAGTAGGCCTCCACTTTACGACCGCCTAATCCTATAATATTTGAAAAACATTAAATTTTGAATAATTTTCAAGTCTCTGTTTAGAAATTTAAAATTAAGCTTGCGCAAAATTTTAAATTTTGCATTTCAGTTTAGGTCTTTTTTTCAAAAATCAGATATGAACCTTTGTCCTGCAATCTCACTAGGTTCTGATATTGTTTACGAAAACCTTGACTTGTAAACCAACACTAATTTGTTCACCTCTCTGCTATCGCAATATAAGGGTCTTTTAAATATCATAGACACAGTCATATGCTGAATTATTAAATCGATAATTTTATTGCATTATTTTTGTCTTCTGCGGTTCAGATTTGTAAAACTCTTTCCTTATCTCCGAAGTTGCTAACACTAGAGTTGCTATTATTCTCAGTCCTCCCATTTTTGTCTGTATCGCTTTTCAAATAAAAAGATGTGGCCACTGTCATTACCGTGTAATTCTTAAAGAAATATAACGAATATAAAAGAATGTATGTCAGAGCAAAGAAAAGAATATTGTCCCCAAATGTAATTGCCATGCATTGTTTTAAATAAAAAATACGGCAACACTTAACACTAGCGGGAATTCTAAAGATAAGCAATTTTAAGTGATTTTGTTGTTAAGTTTATGTGATGTAAGTGCGAAGAAAGTGATGTTTAATAAAAAGTTAAAAAGGCAAAAAGTTCGTTTATCAAGAGTGAGTCCAAAAACGGATTTGTAAATAGAGATCAACGAGAACGCAAAATATTAAACCCTCAGATGGGACAGAAAAATTTGAATACGTTCAGATTTGTTTCTTTTTAGAGAACAAATAACCTCACTTAAAACGTAACTTCATACAACACAGACCATGAAAACGAAACACAGGAAGGTGAAATGGACTTTGTTTAACTTTAAATGAAACGTTTCAGGTTATTTAACGAAATACTTCATAAAATTTCCATTGGTTTTATCTGCGAAATTAAAGATTTGGGGTAACAGGGGCCTCCAGTTTTGTGAATCAAGCTTGCCTTCCGTCAATTCTGTAAACATTTAACCGGGATGATTTTATGACATTTCCATTTAAAAATGGAATTTTATTTCTTTACAGTTCTTTTTTTTATTGGTTACTCAGTTTTCCTACATCAAACGGTATTTCGCCTTTAAATTTCAACTATAAAAACTTCAGATTACAGCGAAGACTTTCTTGCTCATTTTCCCAATTGAAATTTATATATTTCTAGTTGCATAAAAGTTTAACAAGAAAAACTGAAAACAGTATCTTTTGTATTAAAAATAATAGGAACATCTTAAACTGAGCCAAATGTACAGTTTAAGTTATTGATACACGAAATACTGCATAATGTCAACTTCCAGATTTCTCTGGTTACAGCACCTTAATAAGATTATGAACTTATGCTATTGAACTATACAGACTAGAAGGAACTCCGATCATTATTTTCGTAAAAAGTATGTACTTCTATGTGTGTTATGCCAAGTTCATATATTCTGCCTCCGGGTCTTTGAACCATATTAATGGTGCCATTTAACAGCAGCAGAAATGCGTTGTATAGGATATTTTGTTTGATAAACTGTATTTTCCTTTCTTCACGTACTCTTACAAAGAAAATGAAAAGTCAGCTAAAATTCAATCATGACGGTAAAGAATTTTTAGGGTTAAATTATTTAAACAAGGCAAAGCAACTTGAGGGCTAGCTACCTACGGAAAGGATGACTTCGTGGAGGAGTTAAGCGAAACTGTCTCGTATACACGTTACACATGAGGAAAAACCAGGGAAACCAACCACGCAGGCAGCCCTTTCGCCGAGATCCGATTCCAGGTCGAACTACCAGTATTTAGAGACTTTATCGCTTGGCCGTTGGTGGGCCTAAAGGATCTGTATGTATTATCGCTTGGAAATAAATTGTCAAGACCTTCCAAATGTTACTTAACCAGTTACTACATGGCACGCGTTGGCTATCTGCCTAAAGCAAAGTTTGCCATCTCAGGACTTTCTTCTTTTAAATGTCTTGCGCACGAAACCAGTCTCTGGAATTTTTAAATACTCTGAATTTACATATATTCATATTCGATTTTTAATGTAGGATTACGTTCCTCCATAACGGTCTGATTCGAAAGCAAAACTTAAGGCGCTATTTAAG
>KK113128.1:22670-77408 GCA_000611955.2 Stegodyphus mimosarum
TTATTAGATAAATGAAGAGCACATTAACAAACCCGCAATTTTTTTCTTAAATTGGACAGAGTGTATACGCTTAGTAACGCGTCAGTCAGGTGGTGTTTACTATATTTTATCTTATTTACTAGAAAAATAACTGCACATATTTTAAATTATGTATCTTATTTCTCATATCATCGACCAATTTTACACAAGGTCATTTTGAATGAATAAATGTAATAAAAATATGTATGCAAAACCCGTTGTTTGTTTTATAACGTTCCTACACTTCCGGTAGTAATCTTACGAATTAAAGAACAGCGGCTCTTTAAAGGTGAAAGCCTACCTTCAAATATTTTTTTTAATTTAAATCTCGTATTTCCATATTTGAAACAAAGTCGGTCTATTGGGGGCAACGTTCCTTGAAGTTACGATTTTTAATTATTCGAAATTCATTTGCTGACTTAATTTTGATAACAAAGGAAAAGTTTCTTGAACTCCCATGCCTTGAACTTATTTCGGAACACTCGTTAAGGTTACAGACTCACGTCTCCTCATCTCTCGATATGTTAACTGGTGAATGAAATACTTAACTGGTTGCACTGAAATACTTAACTGGCTTCCATATTAGAAGCCAGTTCTTCAAAGCATATTAAATTTAAATGTCAATAATCTAATCATTAGTGTGAACAGGAATTCCAGAAGACTTAGATTTCATGCTTAAGTTAACCAGGAGTTCAAGAAATCTTGCTCAAGTTACTTATGTTACGTTTAAGATATAAAACTAATTTCAGGAGAAAAAAACTTACCAAGAATCCACTTTTTAATGGCTTGAAATGAAACACCTTTCTTTGGGTCAGCTGTAAATTAAATATCATGATGAAAGATCATGTTTTTTCCCTCGTAATTATACATACAAAGAAAGTACTTCTAAAAAATTAGATTCAAAACTTCAAACAACAGCAATACCACCTTTATCATATTCGTACGTTAATGTTATAGTCTCTTAATCACTTGCCAATTCAAATCGTTAATGGCATTGACAAATTCAATGTGCAACACTGTATTGTTCCATACTTCATTAGTTAAAATATTTCAGTCATTGGTGCGTCATCTAGTAATAACCACGAGCCAATTTTTCCTTCAATAGGTCTTCACTAAGGCTTCCTTCCCTTCGGCGGATGGCCTTCGTGTTCTTTGCCTGAATCAAATAAACCAAACTGATCACATTTCGCATCTGCAAAACGGGCAGAGCTTTTGCCTACACATTAATTAACAAGACCTTTCAAACGCTAGAGGCCTACCTCAAAGAACCTGCTTGTGTGCTTCGTAAGTTTTCCCTTTAATGCACGTTAACACGGCCCAACAAATTTGCGAGGAAACGATCGATTCATTAGTTAACTGCAGTTTCTGGCACAAAACCTAACGAGGTTATCTGCGCCAAACAAAGGGTAAGAGCAGTGAATACAAAAGTTTCATATGGACGATTATTATACATTTTAGATGAGATAAAAACAGATCACAGTTTATAACAAAAGTCAGTATCCTTTAACACGTTCACGCCGGGGCGATTTTCATTAGTTTTGCTGTGAGGCGGCGCTCAAATTAATGACGCGCTTCATCTGGCGGCGCGCGATTTTTGCCTGTTCTGACCTGCAAACCGGCACCGGTGGAAGGCGCCGCCCGATGAGACAATCTAGTGCGGGCCACCGATGGTCCGCGCCGCCCGATGAAACAGCCTAGCGCGGCCCACCGGTGGCCAGCGCCAGCGTGAACGTGTTAAAAATGGAGCAACTTGTGATGATGGCTTTTTCCTACTAAGGTGTTTAAATCTAATTTAAAATATTTTTCACGAAGATAATTAAAACTATGACATTCTAATAAAATATGTCGGACTGTCAGATCTGCATTACAGTTGTGCAACGAGGATTCTTCTCGCCTTTCAGCAAATATTTGTGAGTTAGTCGACAGTGACCTATTCTCAACCGGGTGCGAGCAAAAGGAAACGAATTATGTTTAACTGACCAGGCTTAATTTTCTTGTTTTTCTCTCCTCGGATGGAGTTCAAAGTTTGTTTCATTAAGAATTTATAAGGTAAATTTACGCCAAAGTTACTTAGAGATCAAAACTGGTTAACAGTTGTTAGACTTTGAAGAGAAATGTCTTGTTTGCTCCTATATAGTTTGAAACAAAGCTGAACTTTAAAAAAATATTTTAAGTTTCAGCTGCAAACCTCCTATAAACATAGTAACTTATGCAGAGACAAATGAACACAGATTCCTTTTGTAGATAACAGATTAGTTTATTTGAATGTGTCAGAGCGCACAATGGTTATCCTCCTAAAGGAAGAGATGTGTTCGTAAAAGGAGTTCTAGGCGAAACTGCCTCTCACGTTACACATTGGAAAAACCTCGAAATCCAAAAATACAGCCAGCTCGTTCGCATGGAATCGAAGTCGGCCGAACTCTTAACATTCAGCGGTCTTAATGTGAACAACAGGCTTGTCTACAGGTGTACGGCTAAATGCAGGGGACCTGGTCTAATATAGAAACCAACAACGGGTCCACAGCTAAAGTAAAATTTATTGTTATTGACCGCGGATATAAGAGTGCGTATAGGTTTTCTTTTAAGCAAATCGGAAAATGTTTGCTCCTAATTTTTTAACATTAGTTGCAATTTATTACATTAGTTGCAATTTATTACATTTCAGTTTTGCGCTTTGTTTTGTACCTGAGAGATGTGCTTCACTTGATTCACTCAATAAAGGATCTGCACCTTAGGACCATTTCTTGGAGTCGCTGATAGCATGTTCATAAACCAGCTCTGATGAATTTATTCTACGCATTGTTAAACTCTATATTATTATAATTTTAACTACGGTTTATACTTGAAAACTTAACGCAGCAAATATTTTGATAAAAACTTTATTCCAATTTCGCAATTTAATTGCCATCCAAACTGTTTACTATGATGATTTGAAATAAATATAACCACTATAAAATTATAGGGAGGGACATAGATTAACTTAAATTTTACGGAAAGTATAGATTGAGGGCGACGAATGTAGGTTTTTTTAGAGGAAAAACCTTGTATTTCGCTCCTGAGCCTAAAACATTCACTTTCGAAATCTTAAGTTTTATATACAAAATCTACAACAATACAACTAATATACATTGGCACTTCTTTTCTATGACTAATTTGTAAAAAAATTATTTCAGGGCGTCTTTTAAATGATGACTAAACAAAACACGAGCCCTCTAATATACAACAGTTATCACCACAACTAAACTATTCGAAAATCTAAGTTCCATGACTAAGGCCACATTCAGTATTGAAGTCCTCCCCCCCTGCTGTTCCTTACATTAGTGAAGCCAAATCATTCTAGTCTAGGCTTGCATGTGCGTCTAAGAAAATTTGATTGCTGTAGCCTGGGAATGTTATTACTCGTTCGTACGGCATATCTTTGAACTATGAATTCAAGAGCTTTCAAAACAACGACCTTCGCAAGATAAAGTGTACCTCGAAGTACGATAAACTACACTTTCACATCAATTACTTTTATTTTTGCTCCGATCGCACAAATTGCTTCTTTATAGCTGTGTTACATATCTAAAAGATAAAAAAAATTCTGGTTTCGACCTGTGCTGTTTTTGCAAAAATAGAGGAGGCAGTAAACTCTTCACTGAAATGCTATTAATGAAACATTTTAGTACATTTTAGTTTCTAATATAGCTGATAATTTTCGTAAAATCTGTTTGAATGGTGAATCGACTTTGCCAACTGAAATGCTTATTAATGAGTAACTAAAACCTGATTATTTAATAATATATAGCAAATTACAAAAGGGTTATCTGTTTACATGAACAATATCTTCACAAAAGATTTTCTAAGGCTAATGGTTTGTATTAAGTTTATAAATAAGGAGAATAGGCAGCCAACTGGTCCTTTAGACTTCGGTCGAAACCTAGTGTATTAAGCGATGTTCTATACTTGATTATTAGACCAGATATCCTGACGATGAAAAAATTATGTCACATTAAAAATACAAGAAATTAACTCCGTGCATTTGGAACTTACCACAGAGGACATGCGAGAGATCAAAATCTAAGAGCAAGCAGATAAACTCGCACTTCTGGAAGAATTTTTGAACCAGTTTCATTGTTTAGGTAACTGCCTTTTGCTAATCGTATTACAAAAACTCCAATGTGCAAGAAGGGATGGCACAGAGAGCTACCATTATAAATTATAAATGTTTTTAACGACGTTTAAAAAATTCATTTTGCATTAACATTAATTCTCACAACATAAGCACTCTTCTGAAAATGAAACATGCTGTCCACTACTCGAAGCAAATTATGTCATCTTTGTCTTGAAATTGATTATTTGTACATTTCAATAATAAGGTTGTTGTAATTATGCTACAAAGTTTACTAAAACCGAGTGCTGAATTTAAAATACATCTGACACCACTGAAATCAAGCTAAGCTGGAAATTAGCTTTTGTTAGATTTTCGTGTTTCAACTATCCATGAAAGTTGGAGACCTATCGGAGATGGATGCCTACCAGCAGCCAAGCGGTAAAGTTACTGAACACTGGCAATTCGGTCCGAGGTTCGAATCCCGTGAACGAACTGATTGCGTGGAGTTTTCGTGATTTTCCCCATGTGTAACGTGTATACGAGCCAGTTTTCCCTAGAGAGTCTTCCACCAAGGCATCCATCCCTTCAGGTAGATAGCCCTGGAGTGCTTTGCACTGATCAGATAAATCAAACCTATCGTATATGGAAACAGATTTATAGATTTTGGACTGTCAAGCTTACATTTCATATGTTAGGCACTAAATCACTTCAACCCAATTAAAAACAAGTTTTATAAGGTGTTATTAGAACAATGATTATGAATATATACCTATATAAAGTACGAATGATAGATGTTCGGTCCTATACAAATACTTGTAAACAGCGTGATAAAACTTAGTCTTCTTGTATTAGAAATTTAAGTTTCGTCAGAAAAAAGCCTGAATTTATACTATAGAAGTTCGAAAGAAAAGTTTCATCACAATTTCATTAATCAGTTGTCGTATAGAAACTGAAATCTTTCCCAAGCGGGAAAATCTCAGTTCGGCTAACCGATTTATTTGAAGGGCAAATATTCTCGCTAATTTTCTATCTAAATGCCTCTGCATCTAAACGAATACTCGTCCAATTTGATTTCATTTGTCATTCACCCATAATCAGAGTTAACCAACTGCCAGCTCAGAGAGTTTAATGAAACGCCGAGCAAAAAAATATCGCAACATAATTAACGTGAAAACCATAAAGCGCATTTAAATACTGGAAATTATCTCAATTTAGAATTTGAAGTTCTTTAAGTATTTGATTTTGAAGAACACCGATCTTTCACGTTTTAGTCACATATTTAATATCTGAAATACAGCACTGCGATTGTCCTCAAACCCCACCCTTGATTGCAGGAGTAGGTAGAATTGCCTTTTTTTTCAGCGTATTTTCAAGTATACACGCGACAATAACCAACCGACATGCATGCGTATCATCTAATATACGTGGATTTACATGCTTTATGTTTCATTCCGCTGAACCGTATTCACAAACTGTAAATATCAGTAGTATAAATTTTTGTTTTTCCTCGCAAAACTTCTTAAGATTCCTTTTATTATTTACGAATAGAACAGTAATTATATGCCACACAGATAGCTAAACAAACATTTTTCGCTAATGCGCAAAATTACTAATGAGTTTCTTACTTTTCTGGTGCTGCAGATAATCAGAAAGTAGCTACAGTACCTTTTAAAGGAAATTTAAAATGATGAAAGTAATTATAATTACTACGTTTCTTATACACTGCAGATTGGTAAAATATCCTCTACTTATAGTTTACTTAAAAGTAACCAAAATTTTAAATAATGTTTCTTTAGACTGGTATTTAAGATAAATATCCGTAACATTATCTATGCTTTCTCTAATATTCATTTTAACAATAATTGAAATTTGTATTTATTTATGAACGTGGTTGCAATTTAAACACAAGTTAAAATAAGGGCGGAAAATAGATTTGAATGAAAGAATTTTAAAATGCCAGTAACGTAAAAATAGAATAATGCATGCAATCGTAGAAGATATATTTCACATTCATTATTTTTTATTTCTGTGAATAATTAAAAGTTTTTACTTAGCTCCAAGATTTCAACAAACTATATCTTACTTGAACGATATGATTTTTTTATATCTGAACGCACTAGGAAAACTGCAGTATAGTACGAACAGAAGCAAAAGGAGAAATGTCCCTTTTTCATGCAGTGGGAAATTGTTACACATTAGAAAAGTTACATAAATTTATATTTCATCATATATATAGGTACTGATATTTCTTTTAATTATTATTGTTTGAAGCCAAAAAGTTATGTCAATTAACTTTTGAAGGACACTACGGATTAATTCGTAACTAAAGCACGATTTTACTCGCTTCACCTTCATACTGCTTAACAGATCATTTCTGAATTCTAATAAGCAAAGCTTACCTAATATGCTTACCGCCTCCAGTATCATAGCAACAGTCGTCTTTTTCTTTATTTTATTACCTGCAGCATCATCAACATCGCTAAAGAGACTTCGATGTATCAAAGGTAAATTTGGCTGGATAGGAGTGGAAGAAGTGCATGCATCAGACATGAATGCTTCCTTTTTCATTTTATGTAGTCTTTTATCCATATGTCTTTTATCCATCCAAACCACCACTAGCGCAGTTCTTCTGAAACAGTCTTTTGAAGTTCCGACTCGAATGCAAGATAATGATAGAATATTTTTTATCTTGATTTTAAAACTATTTTGTATTTATTCAGTTAATTAAAACATCGAAGATACATATGCACAATATTAAATGTTTTTAACATCGATATATATTTATCTGTAACTTAAATACGCCTAGACAAAGTTCAACTCGCCAAAACCGAAATTTCACTTTTAAAATCCTTGCTTTTAAAAACCCTTTAGTTATACTAAAATATTGTTCTACAGTTAAGAGAAATAGTCCAAATAAAATCGAAATCCTAAATTCCTAGGATAAAAATGAAAAGACATATATTGTAACGCACAAGTATGAAAATATATACCAGGAAAGAAAAATTCTGGAACAGACACAGTCGCGAATTTTATTGACCAATCGTGTATTAGCATAATAATAGTGGATGCGTAAAATATTATTCTTTTGCTAAATGCTTTTTAGCCCATAATTTTAATGAAAAATAAAAGCTATCAGAATTTATTTAAATTCATGAAATGATTTCGACATTTTTCAGCTATTCATTCATTATCTTATATTTACTCTAAAGTTCGCATTTAATAAGGTAAAGTAATGTTAGATGCAAAAAATGTAATATTTTTAAAACAATTACATGAATATTACACTTCAAAATATAGCTGAAGCAAAAAGATTGTTGTAACTGTAATAAATAATGACATTAAGTATTATAAGAAAAGATGGGTCAATTTTTTCAAACAAAGAGATTTGTGAGATAGTGATCGATAACGCACGAATACTGACGAATTTTCACGCCTATCAGATTCTTAATCCAATTTACATAGTGAAAATGTTATAACTCGATTTCAATAATATTTTATATTTAAATCTTCATCGTCTGTAGAATTAGAGTACTTCTTTGTTATAGCGGCCTCGAGAATGAATCGTCAATCAACCAAGATATCTCGCCAAAATCCGGCTGCGTGTTCATATACCTCGCCACGTTGATCGTATATTACCACCGGCTGCGTGATCTTACACCTCGACACGAAATTGTATGTTAGCACCGTGCTGCATTCTTGCTCTCCCGCTTGTTCTTATATTATTCATTTTCGATGAAGTTTTCGGATTCGCATTGTTTAGTTAGAAATATATTCATTGCTTTCTGTGTTTGTATATAACGTTAACAATCTTTAATTTACAAAGTAATGAAGTGGATGCATTTTTTTCAAGAAAGAGGTCTTTTACCTGAGAAACGAGTATGCGAAAATAGCCACAACATGAAGCTTTATGTTGACGACGAAATCATTTGGAAGTGCAAAGTTAAAAATTGTAAAAAGAAGAAGGGCCTCTGTTGTGGGAACTGGTTCAGTAGTTCCAGAATATCGTTCATCACTTCCATTAATTAATTAAAAATTCCATTAATGCGTCTTAAATGGCAAGTTTTAAGGTTTCAATTGCTGTGAATCAAATGTTTTTCATCTATCATTTTTGGTTTTATTGTGTAAGATCTTGTGTCTGTCTCTAGTTTGAAATCTGGAGAGTCGTGACTGCACAGAAGAAGGGTTAAAACTACCCTTTATTACACTCTTTAGATTATTTACAATGCGTAAACTCGACATACTACGCCTCTGCTTGGGCGGTAACTGAAACAGTAGTAACTAAACTCAAAAATTGAAGATATTAACAAGCAGTAGAATTAAACTACAGGGCTCAGACAATCCTGTATCCTACAACACGTAGATGAGTTTATTGGCAGCAAGATAATAGCTCTTAAGTCACGTCTAACCAGCAATGAATGATAAGCCGAAGCTTGTGTTACCAATACGCACAGAGTTTTCCCAGACTCTCTAACTTTCCTTTCTAGAACTCGATAGTTAAACTTTTTTTCCCACTGGTAAAATTTACATTCCTTACGCGTGCTATCAAATTTAAATATTGTTGCACTGACGATTAGGGGAATGAATGCTTATAGGAAAGAGCTTCAAATTAAATTTAACTGGTTATTTAAAATGAATATAAATCTCTACAATGCTTTGCCATAATCAACTAAGCTAAACCGTCTGGGATATCTAACTGAGATGACAGCCACATGGAATACTTGATTCCAAGCATCTCTAGTTCTATGACAAAGTTCATGAATCGTTGTGGCTGGCGAATAGTTGCCTGTCAGCCTCTCGGTAGCCCAAGACCATATGTTTTCAGTAGGTGAGGTATCTGGAGAACATGCTGGCCAGGGCAACAATCGAACAACCTCTGTATCGAGGAAGGTCGGGACGTGCTGGTGCATTATCTTGAGGAAAGATGTCGTCACGTAAGCCTAAGATAGGTCAGAGCCACGGGTCTTAACACGTCAGAAAAGTAACGGTGGCCCTCTACATTACCAGCTATGCGAACAAGAGGTGACCGGGATGCGTATCTAATGGCACGCCAGGTGCTGGGCCTATATAGCGTTTTCATCGCCCCGTAGCTCATTCATTAATTTAAGAACATGTTGTTAGAGATAATTTAATGTTTTTAAATATTTAATGCTACAAAGATAAAACATTAAGGATGATGAAAGCATAAAGGAAGAAGTGCATGATATGTAATTAACATATTACATGAAAGAAACATCTCCGAAAGTCAATTGACATATATTAACCCTATTTTACGAATTATTTTTTTCCAGTTTAAGCTGACATTTGTTAAAAGTTTCTAAATGAGACATAAATAATACCTAAGCGAGACATAAATAATGATCATAGAAACAAAATGTTGACATATTCGAATCGATAAAGCACCTAAAATCTGAGGTTAGAACACATTATGATATTAGGCTTTTTAATATAATAAAGACTGCATAGTACACTGGTCATCAAAATTAAAGAATAATAACAGAAATAAAACTTGACTGACATTTAATGAAAATTTATTAATATAAATTTGAACGAAAGCATTATTTAACATAAATTACGTTTGACAGCTGATATTTCGAAATTCTGAAAGTAAAATCAAATTTATGGAAACTGGAAAATGACGGAAAAATTAAGTCACCTCTAGTGGAAAAAGATTTTCTTTAATATAGTGTATGGTCACCTCGGACAGATATACATACCTCACAACTTGATTTCATAGACTTTACCAAAGTGTTGATCAAATCTCGTGGAATTGCACGTCTCTCTTCTAAAAGTGCTCATTTCAGCTCTTGTGTGGTCAGGGTGGAATAAGGCCGGCTGAAATTCGGAACCCTAAGGTATCCATTATACTCAATCTGGTTCAAGTCGTGTGAGTAAGGTCGCCAATTCATTCGTGTTATGTCTTCTGTTTGCAGATATTCTGACACCAATGAGGCCGAGTATTGTCATCCATTAACAAAACCTCTGGGCCAAAAGCACCCCTAAACATGAGGTTCTAGTACCTGGTCCACATATCTCCGAGCAGTTACAGAACCTGTTTGAAAAGTATGCAGCTCGGTGCCGCCAATTGTCATGATTCCTTCCCAAACCATTAAACCGCGGTCACGGGATAATTTATGACAATAGAAGGCAAATTGCGTGTTTTCTCCCCTTCCAGATCAAAACACACCTAAAATCACTGTTCATACGATATTTGGACTAGTTAGTAAACAATACTCGGGCCCAGTCGTCTTGTCTCTATTAAACATGAAGACGGCACCACTTTAAACGGGCTTCTCTGGAAGTTGAAATGAGCGGGATACAAACCATTGATTTTTTTCGCATACAGCCTCGTTAAATTTTCGTGCAGCAGTCGAACGGCTAATTCAAGTTCCTGTGGCAGCCCGAAAGTCTAAAACCGTAGTCGCTTTGTTGTTTCTTCGAGCCGACAGCGATTGAATGTGGTATTGTGATGCAGTTGTTGCTCTTAGTCGCCCTCGACCAGGCTATCTGTCAATTGATCCAGTGCTTAAAATGCGGCTGCTATCTCTTGATATGACACTTTGCCGGATATTCAAATCTTGAGTAACCTCCATTTCTGTTTGACCTTTCTCAATTCTACAAATTATTCGTGATTTTTGACCTTCACTTAAATTGTGCCTTTGAGCCATAACTACTGAGTACTGATCACTGTCAGAAACCACATTTACTTTAAACAACATTACAGATCGGAATTCAAACATGCGTCCATTCCGCACCACATTGTCAGTCACCGATTTCTCATTTAGTCACTGGCGCGAACTTATGCGCGGAAGTGCAATTTTGTGTTCAGTTGTATTTAACTAATATAAATAATCACGGCATTGGGCATTGGTTGCAACATTAACTTAGTGAACATATTTTTTTCATTATCCTTTAATTTTGAACACCAGTGTATATAACTTCGTCATAGCTTAATATAATATATATTATTATATTACACTCTGATGAAGTCCAATCATGGATTGGAAGGTTCGAGTTCAGATTGTGCAGTCACAGGAAATCTTATGTGACCGTTTCTATATGGCTGTTCAAAAGTCTTAATGTTACAAGAATTAAAGATGACTAAAATCTTGCCTTCTTCCTTTCGTTTATATAAACACTTTTCTCTACATTTACCGATCGATAGCTATTAAATAAGCATCCGTCTTATGTCTGACCGTTCCTTCTCGGGAGCTCCTTCTCAAGAGAGCTGTATGATCACCCAAGCCAGAAATTTAATTTTCCCCTCCTTTATAAAAAAAATTACATAACAAATAACAGAGAGTGCAACCAATTTACAACATGCAAAATTAAAAGAAAAAGCTATAAAATTCTATTTCTATTTTTATTTTTTTATTTATTTGCATGCTCTGAATTAAATATTTTCTATCTTACAAGGTACATTAATATATTAGTAGCAGATAAAATAATTTATATAAAGTCGCGGTACACATATTATTTTCACACGTATAAGGAAACAAATATGCACAATTACAAATCTAAATTCTTTGACATTTTACTAGTTCAATGCAAAGAAGTTAACATGCACAAGTATTAATTTATGTACATTTTCAAGTGCAGGATTTTTTTAAATATCGTGCAATTGGCAAACAACATAAAGATATTTGTCATCAAGATGAATAGCATACTGAATGCACCAAAGAGCTTTCTAATAATTCAAAGATTTGAGTAATTTTATCAATTAATGAATTTTTTGCTATTTCAGCGAGCTCATTTTTAATAAAAATATATACATAGCGAAAACATGGTACTGTTGGCTCCTTTAGAGTTACAAGATGAATTTTCAGTATTAAATACACTGCCTGCCAGGGAAAATGCCACATCATGAAAGAATGACTAGAAACAGATCAAAATTTGTGGATTGCTAGATAATTAAGCACTTAACAAATGATACAATTTTCAAAAATGCATAATTATAAGACGCTTAGATACGCAATGATGCTGCTGGCTTATTTTAAGAGTTTTTGAACATGTCGTTCCATCGAATTAGTGACTGTCCGATCATGTATTGTGGTATTGTGCATTATACGTTATTGATGTGAGTTCGTTCTTTGGTTTGTTTTGAGCATGAAGACGCCTTAAAGTCATTACTGTGCTTCCTACGTGCATCAAGTCGGAAATAACAGAAAAAAACCGCTATTATTAGCCGTGACGATGCTGAAACTGAAGGCTTCATGCTTTGTTTCTATTCTTATTTGATAATTTGTATTATATCCATTTCAACAAAAATTAGAATGATAATGCGTTTGCTTCCTCATAGTGTAGCCTTTTCTGTGTCAGGTATACCTGATCAGAATCAAATTCTTAAAAAATAAGCCATATTTCCTTACTTAAAATTTTAAGATCTTTCTACGTTGATCATGCGTTTTAGAACACAATATCAAGGGATTCTGCATAATTTTATAGTTATCATTTGGGACAAAGTTGGAAAGTTTCATACATGTTTTAAATGTTTTAAACGATTATTTGTATGATAACAGAGCAAGAGAAATGACAGAGCATCTGTTCAAGGAAATGAAGATTTGCTTGTATTCTTATTAAACATGGGGGAGGGGGATTGAATGTAGGTCCAAATGCTAGTGTTCAACTTACTGTTTGGCTGTTGGTTGGAAATAAATGCATTATTGGAAATGAAAAATTAAACTGTAAGGATTTATTTAGTTTAACTAACCAGTTATTTTATGTAAATTATTAGTTAAATTTCTAGTTCGTACGTATTCAAATGAGGTAGAAAGCTACAGTATTTAAAGAAAGGTTCTAGATTATAGAATTAGAGCGTGTTCCGCCTGCTGAATGCCACTTTACCAATTGAATGCAATGATAGCAGTTTATGTGCGGCGTTGCGTTATTTTCACCATTAGACTTGTAACGCCGATATTAGATCTCAGTCAACTTGCGCGCATTCTATCTGCGTAGCCTTTGAGCTAGCTTACGATTTATTTCATTAAGTTAAATTCTTTACTTTAGATTTACGCCATAAATGCTGGCTGGTTCTGTAAACACAAGCTTTGCCTTCTTTTAATTTATCTAAGTTAACGAAAGGGTCTTTTATACACTTGTCGTAAATTCAAGGACTCAGTTGTAATTACCAAGACAGCGAGAATTCCCTTATGTCGAATTTTCATCTAGTTTATCTTACCAACGAAAATAAGACTCTCTGAAACTTAGGATAATTTCTACTATATTTTTAGCTTTAATGCAAGTTTTAATGAAAGAGTACAGTTTATTAATGCAAGAAAATTTCAGTTATTTGAAATCGGGTAAAACAGCTATTAAATATCAGTTAAGTTAATAATCAATCAAGGTATCAACGAACACTTAAGTATAAAATAATTAATTATTATTATTTAAATGAATGGAACTATTAAGCACGGAAATAACAAATTTTGACTTCCGTGGTAATAGTTTAATTACGCTCATTGTTGAGTTATATTTGTAATCTAGTTGCAATATATTTTTGGGCAATATTTATTTTAAATTCCTTATTGAAACACAATTTCATTAAAACATCTTTTACTGTAATAAAATCTAAATAGGAGAAGAGAAAGAATTCTAGAAAATTATTCACTTATTGCTACAAAAGCATCAGGCATGCTACGCCGGGTTTTTTTTAGAAGTTCCATGATACACATATAATTTTCAGATGTCTTTTATTTTAAAATTCAATAAAGCAAATTAACGTTGATCTAAGAGAAGCATATCAATTTGAGCTTCTTTTTTAACATAACATTAGGAATATTTTTAAAGGAAAAATACTGTACGTATTTTAGTATATTGTACTCTATGTATTTCATATAATTATTCCTTCTTAAATCAACAGAATAATGCCTAAATTTATATGCAGCAGACGAGAAATGATAAAGTTAATAAAATAATATAAATTGTAAATGAATCTGATGAAACATCTTTGAAGTACCGTGTCATAAACACTTACTTTAACATACCTAACAAATTATTTTCCCCTTCAAAACATTAAAATTTATGATTCAGAAACATTAATGCAGCAAAAAAAAACTGGAAATTTAATTTCTAATCCACTTTTTGATTTTCTTAGTATGTAAAATGTTTGACTTTCATACCTACATTTTAGTTGTATTTTTAATAAATGTTTTTGACGATTTTAATCGGGTTATGGTGTGATCATCTTAGATGATAATCAGTACTGAGTCGTCTATGTTCTCAGAAGTACTGGTCAGAATCAAAGAGATGGTTGTCTCTAGAAGAAGGGCGTTGTGAAATATTTCACTACTTATACAATTGCTATTATTATTATTACTATTGCTATTACTATTATAATTACTAATTATTAATATATTGGGTGTTTTATTGTATTCATTGTGTATATCATATAAGTGTGTGTCCATTTATATGCATGTATGTATACATTTGAGCTAAATTTCAGAAGTAAGATTTCAGGAATTAACTTAAGCTGAATAATGATTATACAGATACTACACGTAATTCTCATCTGATTTGAGGAAAAAAAGAGTACTCTAGTTTTTATTATTTGCCTTGTTTTTCTGCGTCATTAATCAATGACGCGGCTTCAAAAACATTAAAAACAAAGCGTTCGGATAACTTGTACGACGATCGTATATGACAATAAATCTTATGAAATTATGAAATTTTTCCAAACAGGAATTTTTTCCCTCCTAAAAAGTAATCATAAGAATATAAATTATTTCGAAAGAAAATGAATGAATTATTTTGCATTTTGCTTCTCAAAACTATATTCTGACGATGACTTCTTTCTCAAAAGATTCAATGTTGCAAAATTGCCTAAAATTATGCCCAAATCTTGTCTTCTTTAGTGCTGCCATCTATACGATAATTTCTGAAATAATATTGCAAGAAATTTCGTTGTTATTTCATAAATATCTCTTGAGAGGGACACCTGTACATAAATTTTAATTCATTCTTCAGAGAAATTTCTGTACATAAATTTTAATTCATTTTGATATTTTGTATAAATAAAATTTTGTAAAAACACCTCTTTAATTTATATTAAATATAAGTGCTAATGAATTTCTTTTTCCTGTTGTTGTTTGCCAATTCCTGAAAACGAAAATATCTGAATTAGTGCTGACATCTGTTGGGCAGTATTGGAACTATACACCATACCCGCAAAACGTTTTATTCGGGCTTTATTTTTGTAACCGTTGATCGTAGACATATGCTTCCAGCTACAAAAATGTTTTAAATGACGTATAGATTCATGTTTTGGCGTTTTTAAATTAAAAAAAAATCGATTTTTAATATTACAAAATCTTAATACGAATTAATATTACGAAAGCTGGGATAGCTAACCCGCTGCACGCATGCCACAGAGTGGCACGGTGGAGTTTAATAGTGACACGCGAAGATTTATTGAATTAAAAGATTTGAAAAAATAATATCTTCTGCATGAACTCCTTCGATTGATACATACATAAAAACATTAGAATAAATATAATAATTCAATGAAATATTACCCAACTGAAATCCTAATTGAAATTATTGACCTACAGCAATATACTACACTGAAAAACAAATATAAGGAACTTATTTCAACTGCAAGTGATCCAAATTATACTGAATTTTGGAAATTTGTACCAGCAAGCAATTTTCTGAATTTGGCTGTCAGATGTTGTTTCAAGTTTGGATCAGCGTATGTTTGTGAACAAATGTTTTCTATTACGAACATAATAAAATCAAAATATCATTCAAGATTAACTGATGTGCATCTAAAACACCAAACTTTGTTAGCATCTTCAAGAACTAATCTTAATATAGATGACCTGGTAAAAAATGCATATTCAATAAACCACATTAATTAAGCACTGACTGTTTAATAGCTATTTAAAATTAAATGTTTCAAACTACTCATTTTTATTTTATACATAATCCAACTGACTGAACCTTTAAAAATATTTACTAAAGATAAAACCATAGACTGTACGTTTGCTTTATTTATGATATTATTTTTTAAATGTGCACTACTCAGACTTACATAAAGTATGTGCTATTTGCTTGAAAATCCCATAAATAGCCTATAAATAACATTCTTTTTACCTTTTTATATTGTTTAGTATGTTGAAAAATTGGAAGCAACCCTGTTTTATACCTTCCTCCGCTCCCTCTGCTTAAATTTAGGAAAATTTGTACTCATTATGAAAAAAACAAAAGTTTGACTCTGATAGGATATAAACTGGCCAAGGTATTTAATTTCAAAATGTCTCATTTCTGATAGCATTCCGAATTTGCGTTGAGGAGTTGGTTAATAAAGAAATTAGAGTAATTCGAGGCTGTTCTGCCCCCTTAAATGCCATTCAATGCTGTTGTTTTGTGATTTACTAGAGTCTGTAATTTATAATTTTACTACATTTGATATACAGAAATAATTTTTACAAAAATAATTTATAAGATTTTAAAGTCTAAAAATGCGTTATTAATATTCTCGTTAAGTTTAATTACTTTAGAATCAAAATCTTGTAATCGCACAAAAATTCATTAAAATGCAAGTATTCTAGTTAGTGCAAATAAAGTTATGAGTTGCCTACGTGCCCATAATAAAGCCTAGCAGTGTCTTCTAGATTACGAATTCCATAGGAGTTTGTAAATAAGGTATCCATTTTGAACAAAAATGCATATTCATTAATATTTTTCATAGTAATCTATACAGAAAGATTTGTCTCATAAACTTTTAACTTCTGAAACCTTTTCTAAACGATATTCGATTTTTTGTTATATACAAATGGAAACATTTCTTTTTTCAATTTGTTCACAGCACCTAAAAATATGAGTCCTTAGTTTTACAGCAAATATCTCGGTCAATTTATTCTGCACAGGGACAAACATTTTGTGTTTGACTTCTTATAACTAATAAAAATTTTACTAGATGTAAGTACAGGAACCAGAGGAACGTGTAAAAAGTTAGATTTTATATTTTATACAAATTAATGTTTTAGATTTAAAAATACAAAAACCTGAATCTGTGCAGCATTTAAAACATTTTTGTAATTTGAAGTATATGTCTACGACCAACGGTTGCGAAAATAAACAAAGAACATATAAGAACATTTGTGGAGATTGTGTACAAAAATATGCATCGAGTATTGTCAAATTTCCTGGTAGTAGCAGCCGCAGATTAGAATGCAGAAATATACAAAGCCGCAACTAGATTTTATAAGATGCAATGTATAAACAGTTGTAAATGAATCTAAGGCGTAGAGCAACTATATGAGGTAATTTTGAGCAAGACTAATACCGTTTAAAAATGTCATTTTCCTTTACTGCACAAGATACTGAAATGCATGTTTTTTCTTCTTCTCTACGAACTCTTTCATAATCTACCTCAGTACAAAGATGGTTTTACCGAACCACTATCCTCAGCTGCAAAAGCCAGCTTTGCAGCTGAGGATGGTGCTTCGGTAAAACCATCGAAACTAGTCCTGTAAAAATTTGAAAATATAACACTGACTTCTGTTGTTTGACTTCTAAATTAGTATTTGTTTGGCGTGTTATTGTATCTTAATTAAATAATTACTGTTTATTTTTAATTCTTTTCATTGTTTTTCTTTTTCCGTCAACCTTCACCAGAATGCAGATTACACTATTCACCAGATTACACTATTGTACAAAACTTAAGCACAAACCTGTTATTTTCGCCAACACTCCGAAAAATAGCACCAGGAAGCCATGAAAATCAGAATGCAGACTCAGCGTTTTCCGTTTAGAAGGTGGAGGAAAAAACTAGTTCGAAAATGAATAGTGCCTTTACAGTATAGAATTAACCAGAGAAAGGCTTTGTATGAAGCGTGAGATTAGTACGAATGAATAACTGCCTAAAAAAGGGAATAACAAGGTAGTAAGAAGGTAGGTAAGGTAATAACAAGGTAGTAAGAATAACAAGTCCTTTAGTAAGGGATATGATATGCAATGGTTGCTTTGTTTTATCCCTCTGTATTCAACACCAAATGATCAAACAGTTAATGAGCTAAAAGCATCTATTCCTTGATGATCATCTGTTTTACTGGTTCGGCGTTAGCTGGTAAATCTGGTAGTGGGAATAGGTGTTTTCTCGAAGCACCTCACTCATGGTCTATAGGATTTAAATCAGAGGGGCACTCTGACCAATCCATTTCAATGATATCCTCATTTTCTAACAGTCCTTCTTCTGCAGAAGTCTGATGTGGTCTGACGTTATTATTCTTAAAAATGAAATCTGCACCAAAGGCACTTCGAAAGAGACAGATGTAGGGAAGAGTCAGTTTTTGACAATAGCGAACTCCGTTAACGGTATATTCATCACAAATAAGAAGGTCAGTGCAGCCATCCAGCATAATGTCTCCTTGGTCGCACACGCGACTACCACCACTTGCTTCCTTGACGCTGCATGTTCTCTATACCAGGCATCTGTTGTGTCGCGAAATTTAAGTGTGTTTAGTCATTTAAGTAATCACTAATTTAAATATTTTATTTTCATTTCTATTTGATTTTTAAATTTGAAATTCTGAAGAGCATATTGAATATATATATATATATTTGTAAAGAGTGTATTTAAAATTTTTAGGCAATTATTTTTCTTCAACGGTCCAATTTTCTAACGAAGAAGGGAGCGTTTTTTAACGGAAGTAACATCTGTGGAAATAGCTTTTAAGATAAGAGTTGGAACTGAGGGCAGTAAAATGTTGTTTCTCATGTCTTTTGTTACGAAGCAGTAAAATGGATATCCTAATTGGTGTCCTGCATTCACTTGCACTATCGCTTTGTGAATGTTGCCATACTTACATAACTTCGGAAGAGAAGTTGTAAATAGGATCTTGAAGAGGCAGTTTTTTGTTGTTTCTCCTTAGATTTTTACTCTTGTTAGCAAGAGAGGTCGGATTTTTTAGTCTCAAATTTTCCCAGGTGTTGGATGAGTCATTCTACAGGCAATCGTCAACTGTAGAAAATGACTCTATTTTGATTCGTTTGAGGGGTTTGCTATTGTTCGGTTAAATTATAGTGAAGGTCTTGGGTTAGCGAAATTTAATTTTATGTGTTAGGTTTTGACCAGTAATATTTTATGGCAGGAGAAACCGAGTTTTCTTTCGTTCTTGCACGAGTTTAGATGTTGAGTTGAGTTTTTGAGTACGGTACAATTAGCAGAGAGGGCTTTTGGCCCTGCGGTCGAGCTTTACCACCCTTGCGGGTGGCTCGCGCTTGCGATGCTGCGGCGGCCTGCGCCGGTATATATGACAGACCGATTCAAGTTTTGAAGATATGATGAATTGTGAATTTTCCCGAAATTTGTGCGAGATGTAGAATTTAGGGCGATGTCTTCCGAGTTCTCTCCGAGTGGTTTTTTTCTGCAAAATGGATGCTTCTGCCGCCTCGTTGTTGAAAATCGTATGCAAAGCGTTCCGGTCGGGAGAAAAGAAAATTCAAACTGGTGACGTCGCTTGTACAGTTCTGTGGTCATTGGCAGCTGAAGCACCTGAGTGTCGCCTAGTTTATTCCCTTGGTTTCTCCTTTCGTCTACTTCCATATCTCAGAATTTTTTAATTCCGGGCGTCTTCATTAATGGGTCTACAAGATGTCATTTTTCTTGAAATTTTATTTTGGAGCTGATTACTTATAGGATGAATTCATGAGTTCAATGAGGGGATTCTTCTGCCGATGTCGCCTATAGCTTCTTATGGTGATGGATTCCAGTAGTTCAACTGTGAGTTATCTTATATTTTCTTTGAACCTTTATAGTAGTTGTCAAGTGAGAGTAATTTAATTTAATCTTGCGTAACTGGTAGTAACAGAATTCCTTTTGTAATAGATAAAAATTATGTGTCTTAGAATTTAAAATTATTCTCATAAAAAATGAAATTTATATTATATTATCTATATTAGTTTAAGTGAGATCCAGTTTAAATAATTCATTTAATAATCTAGTTATTCTAAGTAATCGTTATTATGTTAAATTGCAAAATTTTATCTTGATAAATGACTCTTGAAGGAAATTTAATGTGGAATATTAATTGCTATTGTATGTAAGGGTAGTCTGGCCAGCTATCTTTAGGTTATCCAGGATATTAATAAATGAGTTTGATTTTATGTTATTACTTGCATTTTTTTGTTTTAGGTAATTAGTCTGTTCAGTCACTTCATTTGTTTGAGCCATAAGGCTTTTGAGAAACATGGAGATTTTATCGGGGTTACGGAAAAATGTTTATGCATTTCAGGGTACTCACAACGCGCCCTCTTATTTTTAGCAAATATCTACTAACCACGTTTTATTGAGTATTTGAATGCTTGTTTTAGGTGCCAGGAAAGTTAAACTATTGCTTGATTTTTCTTAACGAAACTGATTGATTGTGTTTGAATATTTCTTCTCTGATGCCTATGGGGTGTTTAATGAATCTGAACTTGTGCTCTTGAGTTAATTTTGAAATGAGTGAATTTTAGAAATGTTTTGGTTGAGATAGTATTTTATTCTACCGAGTATCAAAGAAGATTTATTCCTTCTCGTGTTTTTTTTCAGGTTAAGATTCATTAAGATCAATTGCTTTGTTTGATGTGAGTTAAATGATTTAAGAAAATAGTTAATTCAGATATTATTTTGAGTTAGTTCAATCAACCAGTTCCTTCTTCCACTTCTAACTAGAATAATTTTAGTAGTAAGTTATTTATTTTAGTTTGTCCGGCAGCAGAGTAGGTCAGAGTTTTAAAAAGTTTAAAAGTTAGTTAAGAAATTAAAACCCGTAAAATTTCAGCTTCGTAACACATCTAACCACAGTAAACTACTGCATTTGACGTCATGCCGTCTTTTACAGTCGCTGAGCAGTATTGTCCGCTCAATGTGATTGATTTTTCTTCGCCTACAGAGTGATTTAGCGGTCGTCTAATGAATGACGTTGGATTTTTTCTCCGACGACTACCAGCTTTCGTACAGTTGTACCGATGTTTTGGAACACTTGATACCAGGCTCTTGTGCTATGCTTGTCACTCTACTTAGCTCTTCAAGCTTACCGAGCATGTATAAAGTAGATCATACAAAAAACAAATTGAGTCGATCTTTTAGGGTGTTAGCCATATTTGTAACTTAAACAAATAGAAAATCTGTGGGAAATTTGTAAATGTATTGAAATCCTTATTTCTTTTAATTCTGAAATATTCTAGGTACGTTTATATTACTTGAGACCTTAATATTACTTACATCCCTAGTTTCAGAATACCATATTAGTATGTGATTATACACCATATCAGCTGTGAATGTTATATTAATATGAATGTAAGACAAGGCTTAAAATCCTTTCCCTTAAAATGCTTTCCTGAAACCCATACCCCTTTTGTAGGCTTAACATAACATTTGTAAAAGACGTGAAAATAATTTATCACTTATCCCTTTGCATTAACAGATCTCCATGTCGTCTAAAAATGAGGCAAGGTTTACAGCCAGGCGAATATGGTATATGATTTCACAGTTTTAATTTCTAATGTCCATTTTCCACACCTTTTGGGCAAGGGCGCAATGTTTCATTTCATTTCAAGTTTTTATTAATGATGATTTTTCAAAACAGTAAATGATAGCTAAAAAGGATTTTCATAATATTATGAAACTTAATATTTTAAAGGGAAATCGTGACACAAAATTCTCAGCCTAAAACTATTAAAGGTACTTTAGAGTCAAACAAAGCAAACCGCATGGTTGCACGGTAATTTCATCAGCAGATTTAAGATTTCGTTTCTATTGTTATTCATGAGTGAAACTTGAGTTCGAAAATCTTTTAATACAAATATTTCGGAATGAATTGTTTAATGATTTGTCAATTTTAAGAAGATACATCAAAATTTCCACCCACATTACATGCATGAAATTTTCCATACATTTTATTTGTTTTATTTTAAGCAAACTACCTTCAAGACTTTTGATTTTGAGTGAAATATTTGAAAATATTTGCTTCAAATCAAAAATCCATTTAAAAACATGGTTTTATTCTTTCTCTAATTATTAAACATTTTCTAACTAATAATTTAAAAAATTCTGAAAATAGCTGAAAGAAATACTTTTACGTGTTTTCCCACACGTAAAAGTTGCAAATCGGTCAGTTGATTCAGTCACTTACATCAGAAATTATAAACGCTTAAAATTTCAAGATGTTGAAAAATATTTCTTAAGCAAAGTGATTTTTATTATCACATATGTTTAAGAGGGAAAATAATTTAAAATCTACATAAATTCTTTGTCCTCTTAAATTCAGGAAACGAATGTATCTTGAATTTTGTTGTAATGACGATGGATGTTATTAACTAATTGCAGATGAAACATAAATTAAAATTTTCACATTTACGCATGTAGACATTTTGATTAATTTAAACATTTTTTATTTAATGTAAAAATACAATCACATAATTTTCATTTTATAAAACAAATTTAGTATGTGAAAATAAATAAAAATATATTGCAAATAACAACACTAAACTAAGGTATGTAAATAAATATTAATCACTATATAAAAATCACAGTTAAAATTTGAAATTGTTAAGTATCACAGTCACCATGTGAGATTCAATGTTAATGCCAACATAGATCTGTTAATAAAAATTCTTAACGTATCACAGATTCCCTTCTTTAGATGCATGAATTGACTAGCGGGGTTAACATGTTACAAGCAGTGTTTTAGGTACTAAATATGTAACAAGCGGTAAAAATGTTTATACATGCGCATTAGCTTAGTATGGATAGATTTAAATAAATATACCAACTCTTTCTATTTAATTTTACATGAATTCTTGAGTTTTACCATACTTGTTACAAAAATCTGGTAGTGTCTACAAATATTTAAAAAATATAAAGAATATTTATGCTTATATTGTATAAAGAGAGTGTCTGAATTTACTTGAACGATTATCCAATGTAAATTGAAATTTTTGAGGGATTAATCCCTCGAAAAAATGCTATCTTTAAATAAAAAAACTGTAAATGTTTTTTTAAGTTTTAAGGCTACAGGCAACTTATTATTTCTCACGTAAATATAAATTTAATATTTTATTTTTAAGATATGATTTGTATTTGATACTGAATTATAGAGATATTTGGTTTCCAAATGTTTCTTAAAATAATTTAAACTTTGAAACTTATTCTCTGCATCGCGACTTCTTTTTTTGTGTGTGTGTGTGTCTGTAATTCAATGAGATTGCAATTTTTTGTTATTGCATACGTGTACATTCATTCACTTTCTGTATTTCAACTGAAATCTGTCCAATATTCAATTTAAGTGTTACAGTTGAGACGTTTGGCTATATTTGTAGGTATGGCAAATGATTCTTTGTACTTTTGAGCATCTGCAGCTCCAAGTCTTGAAGAACTGTCTTTACATGTTTCCTTTCAGCTACAGTGCAGTCCTCTGGAGTGATTTCTCTGCTTTAATGGAGAATTTTCGATAATTGCACAGTCCTGTGAAATATAAAAGTACAATTAAATACAGCATTAGACTAAATTGAAATAAAAGAAGACTTCCTACAGCTTATTAAAATTCGTTCTATTGAAAGTTAAATTTTTTTAGAAGATTTAAATCCATCAAATTTTGCCAAGAAAAAATATAGCTTAAAATGTTTTCTTAAATATTTTTGATAGCTCTTAAATTCTGTGTTAAATTTCACACAGAATTTAATGACTACTTAATTAAACTTTACTTACGTGAAGCAAATGAATTTCTGTTTCAGATAATTCAAATGTTCATAATCGACTTTATAATGCATAAAAAAAGTAAACCACAAAATTTTAGTAAATGTGCATATAGCTTGTCAAAGATTGAACTAAATGAACCCTTTCCTTATTGAGCCGTTTTTCAGCAATCATCTGCTTTAAGCCTTATAGCCTGTACGGTTGGTTGTCAAGGCTCTTACCATTGACAGGCTCAATCTTGCACTCCTTGCCACGATGAATTAGTTCTGATATTACTGTTAGAGTAGTGAAATAAGACACAACAACAACAAGCTTTATAACAAATTAAATTTTCTAAATGTTGTAATATAATCATGCAAATAAATTTCAAAGAGATTTCAAGACTAAATACTACGCTCTTGTACGATTGATCATAGATAAGTGGTTACGGTTCAAGAAATATACAGAATAAGCACGGTAATTCTGATCATGTAATAATATCTAGAAAATATAAGTTTTTATATAAAAAGGAAGCTATATGTTCCTATACGAAGGATCCTTTAGAAAAAATAATGTGTGCTCATAATATGCGAAACTGGCCCTCATCCCTCCCCCATAATCGTATAATTTAAACAGCCTTCTACTGATACAAAAAATATCAGCAATAGGAGGCATATAAAATTTAAGGTCTCGCGTTACAAAATTTAAAGTTTTCCAGTTTTTATGAATGGGAGCTTGAATCTAATATCTGTTACTGAAGGAGTATCTGATCCAATAAGTGTATTTCAGAAACTCGTATTCGACGACATAGTATGCGTACCCGCTTTAAGTATTACACGCATTGTAGAGTCATTTTTTTATGCTGGAGACGTGAAAATGTGCAATGCCCTCCCCGAGACTCCAAACCTAGACCTCTCAAATACGCGTTGGATATGCTTCCAGTTACACGATGAAGGAATGCGGAATGGAGGGAAAAATACCTTATAGTATAAATAAAATTTCATGAGCTATAAATTATGCCGCTCATTACATCTTTTCAGCTAAGGGGGCTTGCTGTCAAAACGTTAAGTTTCGTACATACATTTACTAACAGGTGATACATCGCTAAAATTGTCTCCATTTGAAAACATGATTCATCTAACTAGAACCATGAATCAATAATTCACGGGATATTTAACCATGCAATCATAAACGTTTTGAAATATCCTGTAAAATGCTTAAATTGTATGAATAAGATTTGCATTTTTAAATGTTAGTTATTTTCCAAGGTCTCGTTTTCAGTGATATTTTTAAACAGGTATTATTGCTGTTTCTAGTTGCTACGTCACATCTTCTCACAATAAGTTATATTTTACGCTAAAAGTGAGCCGTTAGTGGCTAACTGGCTAAAGCCACGAAGGCTGGTAATTTTGTTCCGGGCTGAGCCTCACCGCGTAGTTAAGATCACTAGGTACTTGTAGTTTGAACGGTCTTCGAATCCAGGCAAATGGGCTGGCTGCATGGTTGGTTTTCCCATGTGTAACGCGAATACGAGCCAGTTTCCCTTAAATAACTCTCAGCTCTTCATGAATGAGCTCCCATTTATCTCCCTAAGCAGATAGCCCCTGTATGTTTTGTTATATTTAAATAACCTATCCCCCCCCCAGGTTGCTGCTATCTAGCAGTGAAAACAGACTAATTGTTTGGGTAGTTTATGCGCCTCTTTTCAGATTTAGAATAAAAATTAAGTTTTCTCTAGGCATTCTTCTACGCCTTATTTCCTATGCAGATAGCACTTTCATTATTTGTCATAGTTAGCTAACTTACTACAGTTTGTGATGAAATTCAATCAACTTCAAAGGCAAATACATTCTACTGACTATTAAAATCATAAGTAAGCTGAAGTTATGTTTCAACTTAAAAGAATTACAGCGATCTTCCAGAAACGAATTTTATAAGTTTCATTAAATATATATTAATATATTTTTATAAAGTATGCTGTTATATTATTTATTCAGTTTTCTATTGTTATTAAAAGTTGTTGTTAGTTCCTCTTAAAAATTACTCCTTAATGCTGCTGCTGTTTTGGCAGATAGCTCTTCCTTGCTTTGACACAAATAAATTAGCCAATAAACTATAATAGGTATATATAATGGTGAAATCATTTCTACAGAGTGCAAATTGTACGTGCTTCTCAGTGTGTGAATTTATAGCGTACAACCAATATATGTGTTGTTTTAAGATTTCCAATTAGGGTTATTAGACTTTCAACAAATGGCATGATATATTTGATATTAGACGCCAAAAGTTGCATTTGTGTTGCTATTATTTTCCTATGCGAAAGGCAGAAATATGCGTACTACCGTAATTTTTTTATAACTGTGCATCTTATTTGTACGAAATAGTTTTTCATTCTTCATATTACTCCTAAAATCTTGAAAACAGAGTTTGACAATGAACATTTTTAACTTATATTTTCCCCATACTTCACTCCGCTCTGATTCTTATTGACATTATCTGAAATAAATATCAAAATTCTTAATTTTCATCCGGATGGTTCCAGCATATCTGGCAGCCATCAATGAATAATATTATTTTTATTGCCATATCTCGGTACGATTTTACGATTTTGTGTATTCATCTTTCTACCCTTGTATAGGTAATGGCAAGTTTAAATTGTGAGCCTGCGGAGCTATGGATAATTGTATGTTTAAATTTTAAGATTATGAACATTTTTAATTATATCATCCTTTATTTTCTCTTTCGTCCTTTTTCCAAATTTGCATTCCGAGCTGAAAATTTGAAAGATGAAGCATATTAAACCGTTTATGGTAACGTCCTTTTGTGTTACTGCTTATGCGTGTTAGCGATATATACTGATATTAGGAATTTAGTTAGTCAGTTTAGGAAGTTTAACGTCGTTATAACTTAAATTTAACTTACGTTGCGCTCCCAGCTGAGTTAAAAACCTTCTTTTTCTCGCTTCTTCTTGTCTCTGTACCATTTTGTGAGTTCAGTCTGAGGGGTCTCCAAAGAACTTCACCGTTACCTTTACTCGACTGAGTTATGTTTGATGTGGCAGTTGGATTCAAGCTGTGCCGAAGGGGAATGACTTTCTTGATACGTTTTCTTTGAGATATATGCGTAGATGAATATAATTTCCTCCTTGGATTTTGGCTGCTGGAATCAAGTCTGTGAGCTACAGAGGATGAATGGATCTCTACTTTATGAGTGAGATTAGAGGAGCCAAAATTTCTTGCTGGATGTATCTGCGCAAAAGTATTTCCTTTTAAAACATGCGAGTATTAAACAAAAATCTTAAGAAATATAATAATTTTTTTAAATAATTTCATTGTGTTTTAATAGATTTTCCCTCATATATGAAAACAATCTAAATGTAGCAATGCAAAAATCAAAATCTGACTATTTTGCATTTATGAAACACTTTATTTTAAAAAATCTGGACACTGATTTCAAAAGAAATGGTGTTGCTTAAAATATCCTTAGTATAAATTTTAAGCTATTTAAATTTTTAAAGTTAGTTATATATGCGAAATGTATAAGGTGTTTCTTCCACCCTTTTCCCATGCTCTCGTGATGTAGTGGTCAGCAGGTTGGGCGCGTATTTAAGAGGTCCGTGGTTCGTGTCCCGGCGAAAGCGTTGCTCACTTAAAAAATCCTAATGTCTCTACAAATGAAGATACTTATGATTTTTCAAAATGAAATAAATACCTGGTATTGACTAAAACCATGTCCTGCTACGTCATTGCATGCTTTTTATACTTAACGCCCATTCAGAAACTCTAGTTCAGTTTGACTAGATAAGACTTAGCTGCTTATTTAACGACATAGTTTTGAAAATTCAAAAGACATTAAAATTGAATTGCTCAGTCATGCAAGCTCTTAAATTCATTTTAAAATATACAAATTCACAAGCAACTATACTATTAAATGAATAGTGCAAGTGAATTAAATATTCATTTGAAAGTAACATTTATGATTCTAGTTGCTCTTTGTTTTGCTGCAAGGCTTAAAATTCAAACATATAACGTTCATTAATAAAATATTTTAATTCAAAAGCTGGTTCCTAAATAAAGTTGTTTTCTAAATTAAACGCAGAATTTAATTTTAATCCTATTTTCAGTTTTACTGTCTTTTCTCTGTAATCATATAATTATAAATTATAGAACCATAAACGATGTTGTCATTTTATAATTATATGATTTGAAATTCGCAATACGAGCAATACTGCTAACCTTGATATTAGAATGTACTTACGTCGATTTGTGGTTGACCTTTGCTAAAGTCTTGATAAATGTTGTTCTTGATGAATGGTAAATGCATCATTTGTCCTTTCGGAAAGTTAGTCCTCCTTTGTGCACTCCACGGTAGTCCATAATAATGTTGAGCAAGATATTGTTGAGGTACAGCCACTGGCTCAACAACAAATATCATGAGATAAATGCCTGCTAGAAGAGCCAGTAAATGCATTCCGTTTAAGATTCTCTGCATGTAAAATAACCCAAGCTGTCTTGCTGACCCTATTTGAGGATAGGTTCTTACAATTAAAACCAATAATATTTTGAAATTCACGTAGATTAAAATAACAACGAAAATTTATTAATACAAGGGAACACAAAATGTATTTTTGAAACCAATCTAGAATTTCATAAATGTTCATCGAGTATTGTATAAAACTGAACAGAAAAGATATTTAACATAATTTAGTAATTAAAAATGCTTAAAAATGATGTTGATGCTGTTGCTGAAAAATTATTTTTAATTTTTTTTTATTTTTTTAAGCCACAAATATTTTAAAAATAGTGTGGTGAATACATACAAGGTAAATTATTTAAAATTAGGCAAAAATGCATCCTTAGTTTGATACAAAAGGTTGTTTCTTTTGGTTAATTTTAAAGCTTCAGTTAAGTGTTTCATTTCCAGTAGAAGGTGATTCGTGTAAGAAACAATAAAATAAGCTGAACTGTTTCATGAAATAATTTTATTATATATTTCCTCACAATGGTACATAACCTTCACATATCCTGAATATAATTTCATTTATCCAAATGACTTACATTTGTGGTAACTTTCATGCCCTATAAAAAGAAATAAACTGAATCTAGCAATAAATAACTATTTCACTCTCCAACCAAAGACACAGAGACCCGTAAACTAATAACCTTCAAATCAGAGAAAAATAAATCCCTTGTTGTCCTACAATAAACAGACATAATAAATAATACTGAATAACAAATCATATAAATCACATAACTACGATATTTCTCAAAATCCGTTGTATATACCTGATTGTCATAGTTTTTCTTTATGACACTACTGATTCTTTACATTCAACAACATTAAATCACAAAATAAATATTTGCGATATTATTATTTCATTAAGGCTTTATAAGTAACATTTTTTTTTATTTCAAACAGTTTGGCAAAACATAATATGCTTGGCATTATGAAATGGCATATATATTTGGCATTTCATCCTTAACATATAACTTTATGTCACTCATAACATATAACTTTAAATTAAAGACCTGTGAACAATACTCAAAATTCACAAAGTTAGAAAAGTTTTAATTGGTATAAGAAAGGTACATGGTATTTTAGGTATATTGGAATTAGTTATAGATAACTAATGTACGTCAATAATCCTAAAAGTAGAAGACAATATTTCAGCGACCGAGATGTTATTTTTAATTTCAGAAATTTAGAAAACAAGTTACCGAAACTTAAAAATGGAAATATTTTAATATTCAATATATATTTTCTAATCGGAAATACATGAAGCTTATTGGGCCCGGGGAGTTTGGAATAGAACGGGCGGAGAGATTGACGGAATAGAAGTGTGAGTTCTTGAATAAATCTACTTCAAACAAAGTTTCTGCTTTGCTAATTATATGAAGTTTATTGTTTGAAACTATAAAAGTATTAACAAAAGTCTATACTACAAAATTCTAATAAGAATTCCAAAGACTTAAATGTAATACTGAATTTACGCTATTTTGAATGAAGTCCTTTTTTTATTTAATAATGGTGATACTTATTAAGGTCTTGTCACTTCAGAAATGAGGGAAATTAAAGCTCATGTAACGTAAACAACTGTTTAAAAAGTATAAAAAGAAAACAGAGGAAATTTTACTAATCAGTATAGTCTAGAATTATATGGCAGTAAATTTCAGTAAATATCTGCTACATAATAAATGTTTTCCTTAATTCTTATGTCTAAAGCATATAAAATAACAATTTTCAGTACATTCCACTTAAAATAATTTTCTTCGGTATTCAAAGTGGACAGTAGATTTAAGGAACATATTTTAAGCACTTTGAAGGAGGGGCAGCTAGTTGTCGATTCTTCTATTGTTCCTTTAATTGCAAGAGGTGGATAAAGCAGTTTGGTTGAGAAAGAGATTGAATTCTTCGGAAATATTTAGAATGCAGTTTGATGAGACTGCGAGAAGGTGTTGAAACTTCTCATATTATGTTTCATATCTCTGACATTTGTTTTAAAAGAGCTGCATCTGTGATAATATATGATATTTGCATTTTAAACCATCTGGTTTTTACAGATGAGACATAGTTTCATCGAAGTAAATATGTCTATGTCCAAAGTTACCAGGGCCACAGATGTATCAAATTCTATAAAATCATTAACAAACACGGAGCTCTGAAAATCCAACCCAGTGTCTTCTGTGTCTTGCGAAAACTGTTATATGATGTGCATACCAAGAGGAGAGTTATCGGACCCCATTCTTTGAAATAACCAAGGGCGTTCAGACCCACTAAGATACTATCTGATACTTCATGTTCTTAAAGCATGAGATTGATTGCACTCTTACAAACAGCAAGATGGTGCAAATTGTCATGCAGCAGATACCACCATGTCGTAGAACAGATGCTATAGAAATGTTTCTCTGACACAATAACATCTGAAGATTATGATCCTCGATATCTACAGTTTTACCAGTTAAGAATACTTTTCACGATGAAGCTTAAATCGAACTATTTTTGGTACACAATACATACACTATGGAAGAATTGAAAAGTGAGTATCATTGCTGCCATCCGGAAAGGAAAGGAAAGCTTCATAATTTCGATTGGTACATCATGAAATATGTAGAAAAATGCATTGAGCTACAGGGATTTCGTTTCTAATGGAAGCTGTAGAAAAGGTATGTCTGATAAATACGTAAAATTACTTTTCTACGAAGAATCGATTCTAAGCTGAATTTCCTGTATATACCCTGATAGTAATATTTCTACAATATAAACAGAACATGGTATGTTCTTAAAAGCTTCAAAATTTAAAAAATAAAGTATGTTTTTAAAACTTTTAAAATTAGAAAATAAAGTATGTTTTTAAAATTTTTAAAATTAGAAAATAAAGTATGTTCTTATTTCTAAGAAGTATACTATTCACAAGCTTTGCTCATTTGAGGCAATAGTTGTTCTCAAGTCTTCAATTTTTAACATTGTTGATATCCAAAAAAAAAGCTTAATAGGTTCTGGTTTTATTAAGAACAAATAGCTTATAAACAAACATACGAGACTATTGGCAATTTTTGCAATTTTTTTACTTGATAGTGATCTAAATTTAAAAATTACCTTATTTTTCTACAACGTTAGACTAATTTGGATATCAACTAAGAACACATACATGAAAAATGAACAGTCATTTAATAGCAAACAGTCAATTTAACAGCAAACAATTAAAAAAATTAAGTCACCGGGAAAATTCTCTGTTATCTTATTTAAGTAGTAAGAATGCTTCCTTCAACTGCGTAAAACTAGAGATTTCATATTGTTGATAGGTTGAGATAAGAAAATTAAAGTTGACAATTATATTGAAAATGTTTAATGGTAATTGAAAATCTTCATGCATGATTTATGATCTTGTACACGATATACGCTTATTGCATGAAATCATTGAATAAAATGCAGATTTTACAAAAATATCTAACAATATTTTTTTTCAATCAACAACAATATTCATCATAAATATCCAGTTAAATATTCATTTGATTAATATTCAGTTAACTATGTTTTCAGGTAAATATTCAGTTACAATATTTTAAAGGAACCAAACATTTTGAGATCAGGAAGTGTTTTACATTAAAAAAGTATAGAAATGACAGAATGATATTTTTCTGTCATCTCATACTCGTTATCACATTATTAACCTTCTGGCTGACACATCCCAGTATGAAACTTCATTGTCAACTTATAAGTTGACAAAAAGTTATGAAAAAACTTCGAAATTTCTGTAATAATTTATGTCAAAGGAAATTTTAAATTCATTTTATTTTCTTAAATATTTTTAAGTAGGAGCTATGGCTCATCTTTTAGCTTGTCAAGCCCTCTAAATTCATAAAACTGTAAAAGTCTTTTGCAGTAAAGAATTATGTCTCAAACAAAATTAAAAATTCATTTTGCATCATTTCCAGTGTGTTAATTAGAAACGTAAAGCTCACGAGCAGTCATCAATACCAGTAATCATCATACCAGCAAAAATGCATTAAATTTTTTAAAGGTTTCTGGTTTTAGTTTACTTAATTTATGAGATGCTCTTAAAATGGCTATATATCTATTTATAAATAAATACAGAACTATGTAAATTAAGCTTTCTAAATTAGTTCTTTCAAAATGCTCTAAAGCACACAATTGTTTCCTGGCACATTTTCATTTTGAACACAATACGTAACACAAAATAGTAATAAATATTGCACTTCTACATTTGGATGCGAAGCAGGAATTGAGTCCTTTCATTGCTTTCGAATTTGCCACGACTGCTTGTTCAGACACGTAATTTATGGCATCTCTATATACAAAAGAAATAATTCAGATCTTCTGTGCTCAAGGAACTCATTGGTGCCACGTCGGTATTTTACTGTGTGTTGGGGGGAGTTATGGAAGATTCAGTGACATCATCTGAGGCAAACCAGCTGCAAAAATTTAAAAAAATGTATTCATATTATTTCAAACTAGAAGTAATCGATAGCATTTCAAGTAAAACTGACTACAAAAAATTCCACTAAAATTATGAATATTAAAATTTTAAAAACATCATCTACCTAGGAACTGTATTTCAGACTAAATATGTATTTAAATATTGGCAATTAGATAAATCATTTTCTTTTTAAGACAATAGGCGATAGTAATAATTTTTGCTGATTAAATAGAAAATTTAAATGTAACAAAACATTTACACCATTTTATGCTATATAAGAATTTTATTTTGATTGTATACAAAAACTTTATAAAATATCTTCATAGATATGTATTATGTATAAAAAGGGGTCTGAAATAAAATTGTTTCTTTAACTAAGAATAATAAGCACAATTTACTTCGTTTTTACTAATGTATTCTCATAAAAGTATTAAATTTGACATAAGAAAAATGTATTTTAAGCATACAAAATGCTAGGCAAGAAGTTCTTAATTTTCCAATAATTTGTTTTAGTTTCTAAGGTCCTTTTAGATGAATAAAATGGATTTATATCAGAATAGGAAAGTAGTAAGCACAGGAATGTAGTGACCCTTTTTGAGGAAAATTTTGTTTGTAAATTTTATATTTGTAGGGTCCTATTTAGTTTTACTAATAGTTGTTTTAATTTATGAGCTTTTTCTGAATTCTCTTACTTCCCCTCGCATTTTCTCGCCAGAATGTAAATGAAGTAGGTGAACGAGAGTATTTAAACTGTTGGAACGAAAAGGTTAGACAGAGTGTGATTTCGCTAGTGAAAGCACACGTTTATTACTTTCTCCAGTTGTTAATCTTAGTATCGGCTACGTGTTCTTGCCATCGAGTTAGTGTCCTGCCGGTGTAGATTTTCAGAGTCAGCCTGTTAGATTAAGTTGAATTGTGTAGTCCAACACTACATCTTTACCTTTTAAATTTGTTATTAAATTAACTTTTATGTTCTCACCACAAGTGACCGGTGCTATTTTTGTATGCATGTAAATCCGTGCCTTCTGTTAAACAGTTTGTGATAAAGAAATAGATCTTCTACACACTTTCCCTGGTTGTATTCATCTTCATGCCTGTGAGAGTATTCGCAAGGTTTAACATTTAAGTAGATCTAGTTAGTATTTTATGATAGCGAAACGCACTAGCTCTCACAAATTTAGAAAACTTTTCATATATTCTTCGCATTTGAGGACTTAGCATAATTTTAGCTAAGTTAGCATTTCAGCATAATTTTAGCTAAGTTATTTATTTATAACGTATTGCAAAACATTTTAACTTGTTAAGCGATTCATGCATTTTCGATATGTCGCATATTTTACGAAAATCTAGCAAAACCTCTTTTAAAAAAATCTATTAAGTGTTTTTTTGTTTCAATTCTCAGTTCCGTTATCAAAGAATTACAAAATTTTCGCATCCAAGACTATGGGTCTAGTTTTAAAAGGTTATTCAAGATCGAAATGACTACCAAGGTCACCAGAGGCCAAAAAAATTAGGAAACAGAACCTTGGTAGCTCATGTGATATTCGAATTTAATGACAAAACTGATTGTTCATATGGGGTTTCTTCTCGAAATTTACGAAAACAACATTATGCATTCTAGGAACTCACACAGCTACTTTGGTTCACCCGCCGTTATTGTGATTTTGTGTGCGTGTGACAAGAAAGGATAAAAACAGGCTAAAATCATGAAAGCCATCTTTAACCTTCTTATTAGAGATCAGCGATTAAATCTTCTTCAGTGCGAACATTTCTTAAAAATGAACAGAAATGCCTAGTGGCAAGACCACTTTTTTAATTTTACATTTGGCTTGAAACCAGAACAGCGAGCCTTCCACAATAAATACTTATCAAATACAATTATCGACCTGCTACTTGAGATCTCGTTTCTCTTTAGTAGGTCAGAGCATACCGAAGCAAATACCGAAGTCTCCATTAGCTATAATAGCTATTTGTAATAGCCATAATGTTTCTAGGCGTCTCAGATATGTGGAAATAAGAGTGCAAAATGAAATGAACATATTTAAGAGAGATAATAATTACGACATTAAATTCTAAATTTACCTGTCAAGTGATATTTACCACTAAATTTTTAAACAAACATGACCTTTTTTTATCTTTTTAAAAAAATAATGCGGTGAGGATGCACATTATAAAATAAACTTTTCAATTGTAAGCTTACTATTATGCAAAATAAAAGATCTCGTTGTCTAAATCACGTTAAAAATTATATTAAACAAACCATGTAAAAACAGTATTAACCTCTCTAATAGCAGAATTACAATAATTAATAGTATGACACGTAAAGATGCAGTTTCGAAATGCACTACTAAAGAATTCCAAGCTAATCCTCAAGGAGTAGTCCAAGTAATTAATACCATTGTTGTTTAGTTTAGATACACAAAGTTATTATCGAACAATAAAATACACGTAAAATCATCTTTTGTCCAGATGCTTTTAAAATGAAAATTCGATAAAAGAAAAAAATATACTTACCTTATCACACAAGCTTATAAAATCTTGTATTATGTTCCGTAATTAGAATGAATGCTGCAATGCGATGCAATTACAGCCCTTCCTCAGTGACTTATACTATTAACTCTAATCCTTTTTGTTGTTACCACCTTTCCCTAAAACTCCGTATAACATATAACATATCATACACAGTAGGTTCGGAGACTCCCTATACTCAGTGGCTACTGGCAGCAAAAGCTGCCAGCCACCATCCCTGAATTTACCGCCTGGGGAGGTCCCTGAATTTTCTGTCCATGTTGATATACAAACAAATAACTAAAAAAAATAGTGAAAAGGCCATATAGGGAGAAAATAAAGCTCCACGTTTATTTTTGAAGAAAACTTTAATTCGAACATTCCTATTTTCCATTCAAAAGTTTAAGGATGGAATAAAATGTTTAACGAAAGTATGTTACTGTTGAGATCTCGTGATGATTGCTTTGAATACTTTACCTAGAGTAAAAAATATTTTCTTCTCAATCCCTAAGGCAATTCAGAATCACATTATTTTTCTCCTGCCTCAACGATACACATAACTTACCATTATAAAATAATGTTTTACTCGAAAAATGCCGCATGGTGTGGACCACCTCCTCCGCCCCCTCTAGCCGCGCCAGAATCCTCGATGAAGTCCTTTTGTAGACCATCAACTGAGCTCGGTACGTTAAAAAAACTATATTCGAAGGATGGATTGCATTATTTAGCTGCCCAAAGCACAGAGCGACCTTCTTTATGGAAGTAAGAAGCGAAACGAAACTGATACCTTTCCTCCAGTTCTTAATCAGAAAAGAGCTTCACGAGTCGAATGTCAAGGCACTTTCCTCTCTTTTATAGCTGGTCATCTCTAGTCACTCATTAAAATCGGATGTTATGGACGTTGATGATGCATAGACTCGACAATAATTTGGATATTTTATTTATTTAGTGAAAGTAAAATTTTTGCTTTTTGTTCTGATACTGGATATTTAAAGCTAACTAATGCATCAAAAAATAATAATTTAAATTTCCACTCCTATTTCTTTTTCGTATTAGTGTCCGATTATTTGGGATCATTTTTGTATTAGAGTTCCACATGCGTCGTTGCTTATGAGTTAAAAATATTTATTTTATAGTTTATGAGAGACGTAATACACTATTGGATGCAAAATTGATGAGATTGTATAAACATGGTTTTTAAATTTTAAAAAAGTTAAGTTATTTACATGCATCGTTTGTTCTAAATATTGCGTCATATGTACAAAAATGAATAGTTTTAAATAACATACGTAAAAAGTGTTGAGAACAGGAGAAAAAGTTTTAATATTTTTCAAATTTCTGAGTTTTTTAAGTTACTATTAGACAAAATAAATCTCTTTGAGGAAGAGGATTTATCATATTATAAAGAATTTAGCCTTCATTATTTGATTTTGTTAACTATTGATAAACTGGTTTAAGAAAATATATAATTTTGGAAAAAATCAAATAAACTTTATAAAATACCTTAATCAGGGCTTTATAAACGTTTCAAAATACGGATGAAATATAAATCAGAGGCCTACCAGCGGCACAGCGATAACGCCGATATCGAATCCTGGTAAACGGCTGGCTGTGTACTTGGTTTATGTGTGTTTTTTCTTCCGATGTGTAATGGGATATGACTCAGCTTTCCTTAAAATGTCCTCCACGAAGGCATCCTCTCATAGGCAGATAGCTCTGTAGTTGTTCTGCCTTAATCAGCTAACCTAATCTATGATTAAAAGTTCATGAAATCCTAAATTTTTTTTTATTTTCATAATTATTATTTGAATAGTGAATTACTTTTTAATTTATTTTTATATTTCCGAATCTAAAGAAGAAATAAATTGTTATGCTAATAAAATATTATGAAATATGAATAAATTGAATAAATATGAATAAATGAATAAATTATTATGAAAAAGTGATATTTTATTGCGTTATGAATTGCACTTGTCATACTAATTTTGAACATTTTGGTTGTTATTTAAAAGTAACATACGTCTCAAAGATTAAATACAGCAGCTGAAAGTAGATTACTTAAAGCATAAAGCAATTTATTTATTTTGTAAAGTTAATATTTTTCTTTCTATCAAAAGTTATTTAAATGTTTGCCTAATATTAACTTCCAAGGAGTAGTCCTCAATTTTAAGCTTTAAATCATGATAAATATCTTACACTTTTCTGTTAAATTTCCACTTGCTATAATTAGGTATAAATCATCAAATCTGATATATGTTTTAATTTTAAAGGCCTATTTTCCAACTCGGCATAAAAATTGCATGTACTAAAGCTGTTCAAAGAGTTTTCTGAACAACGGGGTAAGAGACAAATTTTACAATTTATTACTTAATTCGGAAATCTTTTCCTATAGAAAAAACTTAATATGAATGTATGTTAAATGTATACATACATTTATTTATCCGATATTTATTATTCAACTTAATAAAAGTAAAATAATAATAAAACATTAATTTACTTTAATTTACTTAACTGTAATTTTAATCTAGGATTTATCACGAAATTTGGACAGTCTCTGACTAAGGGAGAAGGATTTTTGAAAAAATTATATTTTGAACATTGTTTTTACCTTTTCTGTTTTAGGTTATTTGCTATTTGGAGGATTTCTAAATAAGATATATGGATATTATTTCTTCCGGAATTTTTTACTAATATTCACATAATTTAAATCCTTTTTTGTCATTAATCACGTTACAGATATTCACATAATTTAAATGCTTTTTTGTCATTAATCATGTTACAGTTTTGATTTTACTGCTTTCAATTTAACTAGCTGTTTGTATTTCAAGAAGCATGGTGTAACTTCAATCGTTTGGGAATTGCTTCTCCATTTCGAATGCTCCTATTTAACGGAATTTATTGATAACAATTTAATGTTATTGGAAGTTCTTTATTCTCCTAAATATTATCTGTGAAAGTTTAGCAAGCAAAAACGAGCATGAGATGAAAAATCAGGAAACACACAAAATTTCTCGAAAATATAAATTTAATGGGCATCAACGATGTACAACCGGATGTTTCAGTTGATGAGAGCCATGGATAGCTCCCAGCCGTTCCAATATTCTTTTATTCAATAATCCTAATAATTTCATCTCAGTCTGGACCTAGAGCATCTTGGAGTATAAAATCGGAAGATATAATATAGTTCCTCTTCGGCTCTTAAGCTCTGAAGAGAGAATGACCACAATGAAGAAGAGTTCAATTATGAATTCGTATCACCTGAGCTTCCGAGAACGTGTTTTCGAATGGAAATATCAGCCAGTGCGCTGTCTCCTTAAGAAACGAACTTTTGGAGGAAAAAAAAATTCCTCACGTCTCTGAGAAAAAATTAGTACAATCTATTAGAACACCTTGTGATCTGGATATCCCAGATATCGCACCACTTGCTTAGACCTTAAATTTTTTATATAAATTTCTGCGGATCCCTTAGATAAATAGCTAAGTGAATTCCTTACAATTTATTAAATTATAAGTGTTTATGATAGATACATCCAGACTTTCCAGATGCACTACAGGTAATATAATAAACAACTTTCAGCAACTGTAATTACATAGATTCGCATATTGTAACTTTTCTAATACCTTGAAAGTAACATACTGAAAAGAGCAGTTGGTAATAAAAATGCCATTGTAATTTAGTCACTATAATATACTCTGTGCCAAAAAACTTCTGCGAACCTAAAAAACTATTCTATTATGATTACACTTGTTGTGAGCGATAAGGTGACCAAAAAGAATTGCTTAAAGTTACGTAGTAGTCAGTCCATTTATTGACAAAAAAATAAGCCCGAAACCATTATATATTAGTAGGATACCAGCTGTCTCTGAAGACAAACCATTAGGACACTCGGTCTAACTTGATTTATAAAAGTATTCAAATGTTCTCTTGTGTGGAATTTGTTGCCGTGTTTTCTGTAACTGCTAAGCAAGTTCATACACTTTGCCGTAACCAGCGTCCTAGCACGTCTCATACGTGTTCGATTTGGAAGACGTCTGGAAGTCTGATAAGTCAAAGGAATGTTCTGAAACTATGCAGGCTTTTACTGAACGTATTCATCGTGCTCGGAAGAATATTTTGGTGAAATATGGTCCCCGACAACACCGACAATATAATATCCCGAGAAGTCTTTAACATAAAAGGTGCTAGAAATGATTACCGAAAGTGATCTGGTAACAGCAGTGGCTCCCCAGACAGTGTAAAAAAAATAACTCCCCAGATGGTATAAAAAGAAGCAGTTTCCAAAGTAGTCAGTCATCCAAGTGAAGTAAAAACCTCGATTTATCTATAAACACGATATACTTCCAATCTGATACATCTCAAGCTTCACGGCCGCGATACTAGAGTTAAGCGTTGCTGTGGATAGTCAGAAATAAGCGTAAAATCGCAAAGGATACGGACAATGCTGTCCAGTCTCTGTGAACCTTGTTATAACTGTGCTTCTGCATCATACATTGAGATCATATGGATAAAGTTCTTTTTTACCACATGATCTTTCTGAGAAGTTTCGTCTGAGACTTTTATTACTGTCATAACCGTTGAGGATGCCCTATTGGATCATATATAATAACATTTGAGAGAGTCGTTGCTTCAACCCTCGTGCCAGGCGATTCGTTGGTATTGACAATCCCCTTTTTGACCCTGAGTTAGTGATCAAATTCATTCAGTTGGTTGTTATGCTCGTCAGATGAGTCTTTGTAGCATTCTCATTTGCTAAATGTGTGGAGAGAATATCAAAAACGCAGATCGAATTGACACTGTGACGAAGAAACATACCTTATATAGGTAAGGAATTCCCGTGCATTTTAGAACGACTCTGTGAGTTCATTTGTTGTGCAATAATCTCTCAGTTTTATATCAGGCTAAAAGGTATAACAAATGCTAAATTTCGATATTGTCAAAAGTTTTTGTAAGTGTGCGGATATTTTTGATACAGAGTATACTTTCGTGTTCAGTGCTATTTGAGCTCAGAGTTCTTACTATAAATATTATTTTCATTATTAAGTAGAAGTTTGGAAATGATACTAAAAAACAACTTACCTTAAGCTTTTCATGAGCATGTTAAAGCTTTTTTCCAGAACTGTTGCTGGGGACATATTTCTCGCTTCAGAAAATATGCCTGTTTGTCTTTGATCAATTTTTTCAAGGAGATTTTGGAAAACTTTTTCGATATTTTCGCCTATAGTCTCATTTGTTAGCCACATCTGCCTTGGAATTCTGTAATTCGCATGGCTTGGTGATCCAACGTAACGTATGCCGTAGTGATGTCTTGGTGGAGGCACTCCAAATGGGTATGCGTTGGTAGGTGGAAAGGGACCCACTGGAGGATAGGGAAGTGGAGGAACTGGAAGTGGTGACAGAGGTGACTCAATGATGACGAAGAGAAGAAATATTCCAATAATAGTAGACAGTATAGTAAGCATAGGGGTTAGATCGCTCCATAGTCCACGTATACTTGTCAGCACAGTTGTGTCTCCTGCAACACCAGAAAACGAAGTACCATTGTGTACCGCGAAGGTTACTCCGAAACAATATTTGGATCACAGTAATTTAACCTATATAATATCCCGCCTCGCTTCGTCGAAAAGAGAAATCTTGTTTAATATTCATGCAATACACACATAACTGAATTTTTATTTTGCCATAAAATTAAACTTTTCCTTCTTGCTTGATTTAATTTTTATGAAATATTTTGGTAAACACGCCTTTCTTTTCAAGTAGAACCGGGATAATCTTGCATAGCTATTAATCCGATTTCTGAAGTACTTACACTTAACAACTATAAATACGAAACAAAATTTTATATTTTAAAATGATTATGCTTGTAAACAATACTTATCATTATTATCATGCAATAATTTTTATAATTAAAGTTCTTTTTTTTTATCCATGCTTGCAAGCAAGCAAAACAATTTAATAAAATATATTGTTTACTCCCTTCTTTGACCATTAAGTTAGTTCAATTACTCTTCTTGATTCGCTTAAGTGTAGAAAAAAATTTCACAATTAACACTGTGCCAACGGAAAAAGCTAAGACAGTGTGAGATTTTGGTACCGAAGAATATGAATAGGGTAAGCGAAGTTTTCATTAAAATGTTGTATAAGCATCCTAAATTTAATATGCATGGGCACTGCACAAATTCATTGCAAAAATTTAAAATTAATGTAATTCTCATAATATTGTAAAAATTGTTTTTTATTTCTCATTTTATGGAAATAATCTGAATAAGAAACATTAAATCCTATTTTCATCCATGCAATAGTTTTCAAGTAATGAATCGACAGTATTGAGTTAAAAGATTAAAACCTAAGGCATTTTATTCCATCTAGCCCTCATTTATATGTTAATTTTCAGCTATGAATGCTCAGAGCTAGTAGCAGTTTAAGATATGAAACAAATACAAAATTTCCTGCGTGTATAGTTAACTGATCATTTCTTTAATCTTAAGTTTCTGTCAATTACTACGTACCAAAAGTATTTATGCAAAAAAAATAAATTCGAATTACAGATCGCTAGCAATACAAATTTGAATTCTTATAAACGTTCAAATTTATGACCTAAATTTTTCAAAGCATCTTTAAACGTGCTTTTTTTATCACCCGATTGGAAACTTTCTTGTGATTCATATAATTACTTTTACTTCTTGAAAGTGTTTTCACCATTTTCTTTTTATGTGCAGTAATTTGGTGTCATAATCATATTTAATTTTGTGATTCTCGCACATGAAAAGTAAATTTTAAATCTATTTGCTGGCATTCAAACACATTATATCATCCTTATAAAATTCCTCAGGAATTTCTCAGTTATAAAATTAGTGGTTATGCGTGAGTGTATGTACAATTATTTAATTCTTCCTTTTCAGTTGCTCTTATTTTCCTTTAACGCTGGCAACGCGTTTGATAAAGCAGAACAATAACATTCTTGCCCTACATTTCACTAACATGTTATCGTAATAAGAAAACTTCTCGAAGGAAACTATTTTTAAACTGCTTTCAAAACAAGGTGTAAGATTTTTAAGTATAATGAATGTAGACTTCATAAACGTGTCTTAGTCTATAACTAATGAATTCACCTCTGATAGCACCTATGGTTATAGTGCATGATATACAATAATTCATTCCATAATTGTTGAAAAATATCATTAAATAAGAAATAAATCATTAAAAAATTCATTTGCTAAAAGAATTCACTAGAGGAAACTATTATTTTTAATTCACTGAGATGCAATTATGGCATTATTTCTGATTTGGAAAAGTTCCTTTTTCTTAAGCCTATTTGAAGGTAGCTCTTAGCTTAATAATAAAAATATTTGTTTCTTTAACAGATGAAGATAGAAATCTGGTTAGTTTCCCATATTGCATAGAATTTTGAAATTTGAGATCTGAAGATTTGAATTCATGATATAGTAACAGAGACGTTTACTGAAAATACATGTGGCATAATTTTCACATTTCGTGTGAAAAAACTAATTTTGTAACCTGAATCAATCTAACAAATATTATTTCTTGTTGTATTTTGAGCAATTATAATTTTATTTTAAATAATTTAAGTGACTTTGTTTTGACAAGCGTTTATGTTCTTGCCCATCATAAATCCTTAGACTTAGTTGTGAATTAAAAATAATGTTGAAAGTTAACTAAACTGTTGATAGTAATGTACATAAACAAAATAGATGCACACTATTTCAGAGCTAAATAAACAGGCTTTTAGGAGTCAATTTTTGCACTTCTGAAGTTTTTTTTTATAAATGAGACACAGTATCTGAATTCTCTATATTCACGACTTGAAAAGCGCCTTCTTTTCTACATTGACATTAAAATCCTACTATTACTTGATATTTGGCTCTTCAACACGACCGTTTCCTGTAAATAACAAACTCAGAAAATAATCATCATTTGTGAAGACATACATAAAAACAGATCCTGATACTATAACATTATTCTCTACGACTACCAATTCCTAACCCGACCAAGACAATAAAGTATATATACCAATATATCTGATTTCAAACTAAAATATTTTATTTATTAAATAAATCTACATCTTTTCATTTTTACCAATAGAGGAAAAAAATCGAAAACATTATTTAAATCTTGTCAAAATCATTCATGTTATCCTTTTGCAGGGTAGCATAATTTGTCATATAGGTTGATTTAAATAGGCATATAGGCATTTAAATAATTCTTCATGCTTCTATACCGTTTATACTAACTTTTTCATTTCCTGACTACATAGCTTATAACATCTAACAAAAATGAATGTTCTGGTGATACACATGTCAATCGAAAACATCATTAATTTTGGCTTATTATTTTCTCGACCTTAAGTATCACAACTTTTATATCTCATTAGTAAATCACTTAAAAATTAATATCAGCGTCGTACTATGATTGTTATGATATCAACTTTTACCAATTAAAAAGAATGAGTAGATGAATTAATCATGAAATTTTCTTTATTGGATGTACTCGAATGCGTGAAAGAAGCGTAGTATATCGTGGATGAGAATAAAAAATGAAAGCATTAATTGCTGGTTGCATGAATGCACAAGACAAAAGTTTTAATTCTGACTGAAAATCAAGACCTAAAGCTAGGTATAGAGTTAGAAATTGATATGAGTATGATCTTTAAACAACGAAGAAAAGCTTTAGGATATAACTCATTGATAGAAAAATATCTTGGAAATGCATTTCAAAACCTCTCTTTCTAAAGAAACCAGGCAGTTTTTCTCAGAATAGTATGTGAACAAGTTAAAATACTGTCTGTCTATCCCGAGACTTCTTTTCCCTAGTATGGCTAACTGGATGAGGTCTCTGCAGTAATAGGCCTTATGTACATTTCAAGTAAGGGTGAGTTAGGTGAAAGTTTTATTGTTATTCTGTTTTGGGTGAATGATGATCTCATGAAAACAGTAGTATAATAAGTATTTTATTTAAAGACCAAATCAAGCAACGTAAATTGCCAATTCGTCGTTAAGCGCTCTTAGATGGCGAACGTAAATGTACACTCATGTCCATAAATTAAGGATAATGCAAAATCAGGCAAAGGAAGAGTTAGAAGCAAAACAAAATTGACTTATTTGTAAAGCTTATTTATTAAACAAAAGGTAAAGAGCAAAAAAAAGATGCTATATGTTTGATATTATTAAAAAAATTAGCGATTTTTTCTCCCTGGAGCAAACTACAAAAAAAACCTATTTACAAAAAAAATATTACATGGTTGGTATGATTGTTAATACATTGTATGTCTCCCAGACTATGCAATACAGTCCGTACAACGCCTAGGCATGCTGAGTATCAAATTATCGATCTGATCTTGGGGGACATTACACCACTCAAAAAGCAATGCTCTCCGAAGTTCCGGTAGACATGTAGGAAGAGGGTGACGGGCTGCAACTCGTCGGCCAAGCATGTCCCACACGTGTTCTACTGGATTCAAGTCTGGTGAGAATGATGGCCAGTCCATACGGGTGATATCCTCCGATTGAAGGCATTCGCTTACGATGTTTGCACGGTGAGGACGGGCGTTGTCATCCATAAACACAAATTGTGCGCCCATGGCGCCCTGAAACAAACGTACATGTTGTTCCAGAATGACGTCCCGATAGATTTGGCTTGTCATGGTTCCAATTTGAACATGCAGGTCCGTTCTGGAGCCCAGAATAATTCCACCCCAAACGAGCACTCCTGCACCACCGTAACGGTGTCGTTCAATGATGTTTTCTTGGTGGTAATGGGTACCTGGAGCTCTCCATATGAAAGTCCGGCCAGAATCAGACTGCAAGCTAAACCTGGACTCGTCGGAAAACATCCCACAAGCCCACTGTTGCGGTATCCACAATGCATGCTCTCTACTCCAGGCTAACCGCAGGCGACAGTGAGTTGCAGTAAGTGGAACGCATCTGACAGGTCTACGAGCATATAGACCAATCTGCCCTAAGCGTCTGTACACGGTCTGCCTTGAAATTGTCGTATCAGTGGCTGAAGAGAGCTGACGAGACAGGTCTGAGGTTGTGCTTCGCCTGTTTCTTTTGGCAGTAACTGCCAAATACCGGTCCTCCTTCGGCGTTGTAACTGTGGGGCGACATCTGCTGTAACGTCTACTCACATTACCATCATCTTGGAGTTGTTGCCAAAGCCTGGAGATGACACTTTGGGCAATTCCAAGTTCGTCTGATACTTCCAGTTGGGTACTCCCACATTCCAGACGACCGATAATTCTTCGGTTATTGCACTGAAATGCTTATTAAGCGCCTGCGAACAATTTTACTTCTTTGCCCGCATTCCTTATATATCACTCTCTTACAATCTCGTCATTGTGACGTACCATCGGTGTCATCTGGTTACTTCCTGAAACTTGCATATGATTCTTGAAGATGTGTGCAGTGATTTAGCAGGTGATATATTTATTTTAGAGTTCGATTTCCGCGTAACTCCGAATTATCCTTAATTTATGGACACGAGTGTATATTATCAAGTAACTCCTCAAAAAATGATTAGAGCTTGTTTAGACAGCTGTAGACGGTCTGTCGGGATTTGTTTTTGTGATAGAATGTAACTAGCTCAAAATCTAATAAACAGTAAGATTTTTATTAACTGCATGAAGTTCAAATTGTTTTAGGTATAGAAATGATTAATCAAAAGACATAATCAACTGGACACTTTCATTAATTATTATAGCATCGTTTTTGTCACATTATAAATTTAAAATATAATTATATTATATATATATATAATATTAAATTGCAAATTTAAACATAAGTTATAATTAAACTTATAGCACAATTTATTTGATTTTTGGTATATTTTTTTCCGTTTTGCACATAAAATCTGCTCCATATATTTCAAAATATAATTCACTTACAGTATTTCAGAAAGTAAAATAAATTCATTTCTAAATTTTATTTTATTTACTACATGATACTTTATATATCTTTGTAGTTCATTTGTAATTTTATCATTATAACGTTTTTGATAAGTTAATATATCTCATTTCTATTTAAATATGTTTCTTAATTAAACTCTAAAGGCCTTAAATAATGAAAATCCTTAATGATAACACATAACCACCATCGCTGAACGTCATCTTCTGTAAGAACCAGCACCAAAGAAGACCGAAATCTTCTAAATATTCATCTTAGAGAGGGCTCACTGAATCACGCATTTTAGAAATAATTAAAGTCATTAGTATGAGACAATACGAAATGCTATCATTGTTAAAAATATATATATGAACCCTTTTGAAAGCCATGCATTGATCTGTCTAGGGTACAAACATTATACAATGTTCTAAAACTTTTAACGTATTTATTGTCAATAAAAATATCTTAGATTAAACCCATCTATAACCTATTTCTGTTTTTAAGAATAATTGTTATTAAATTAGTTTATTCAGATGCATTTCAAAGCATACTGACAAGGGAAATTACCTTAGTTATATACCCTTTAACAACTTATTTGATATACGATAGCTTATGTCATTATTTTAAAATATTACTTTATACTTTTAATAATTAATTTTAATTTGGTGGATTAATTAGTCTCATGAAAGCAACTATAGGTGCCTAAATTATCATTCGGAAAAATCAAATTAATCTAAATTATCTTTAAAATTTGGAGTCTTTTCAATTAAATTTCAAAGAAATTTTTTCTGGAAACTTATTGCGAAACCCAGTTAATGTAAAATATAACTCTGAATACTGCCTCTTATCAAAAACTTTTCAAACGTAAGCCAGATAGCAAAAAAGCTATATTCCCTTAGGTTCAACTTTTATGAGGAAATCGGCTCTATCAAAAACAAATCGATATGCGTATGCTTATACACTCACGTTTGTGAAAATTGCAACACCAAGAAGGAATCGTCATAATTGAATGCAATTTAATACACAGTTGAGTGGTAGTGGTACAAATAAATGATTAAATGTTCAAAGCAAACAAACAAGAACAAGAGATCAGAATCAGTATTTTGTGTGGCCACCACGCGCCGCAATAAGTGCTGCTACACGACGTGGCATGGAGTCAAACAAAGTTTGAATGTCTGACTGAGGAAGAGCATTCCATATCGTTTGTACGCGTACCCAAAGTTCGTCTGCAGACGCAACAGGACGAGGATCACGAGCAAGACGCCGACCAATGACATCCCACACATGTTCAATTGGCGACATATCCGGGGAACACGCAGGCCAAGGAAGAAGCTGTACCTGCTGCGCTGCAAAGAAGGATTTAACAATCCGAGCAGTATGAGGGCGGGCATTGTCCTGTTGAAATACAGCGCCTGGCAAGCTTTGAAGGAAGGGAACAGCTTCGGGCTGTAGAACTTCACGGATATACCGGTTGCTGTTCAGATTGCCCACAATTCGTAGCAATTGAGATCGTCTATGATATGCTATGGCGCCCCAGACCATAACTCCGGGTGTTCGTCCACTGTGGCGTTCGATAATGCACTCCGGAAGGTGGCGTTCACCGGCATAGCGTCTGACACGAATGCGGCCATCATGGTACCACAAATTAAAGCGGGATTCGTCAGAAAACACGACATGCTGCCAATCAGCACGCCAGTCTCTATGCTGATTGGCCCATTGTAGCCGCAGGCGGCGATGGTCGTGCGTTAGGGGGATCCTGTATAAAGGAGTCCGTGCGCGCAGTCCACACTGCAGCAGACGTCTACGAATTGATGAAGCACACAATGAAACACCTGTAGCTATTGACCACAGTGCTGCCAATTGTCTAGAGGAAGCTGTACGGTCCGTCCGCGCCATGCGGACCAGGTGTCTATCATCGCGAGCTGACGTCACATTTCGGGGTCCACTCCCGGATTTCCGAGTTGTCCGACACTCGTCCGTCCACTGCTTCCAAACGCGCATCACTGTGCTGCTGTTACGCTGCACACGAGAGGCTACTGCACGATACGACAATCCAGCTTCACGAAGGCCGATGATTCTCCCTCGTTCAAACTCTGTAAGTTGTTCAAATCTCGCTCTCTTTCGTCGACGAGGCATAAGTACAGATTGAGTTAACGTTTACCACTAGCAGATAACCACCGATAACCATACACGCCTCGCTACAGCCGTCTATTTATTCGGATCCATCAGCCGTTCAGAGGGCGCTGCTCAGCATACGCATGCGCTACGGATTTGCAATTCTAATCATTTGCATATCATGCGCTACTTTGCATTTCCTGAAAATTTCAGCTCACTCGCGTAAGTCCTTCATGGTGTTGCAATTTTCACAAACGTGAGTGTATTATAATGTACAAATCTGTTGACATAATTATAAACCAGTAATATTTTAATGCTGTTTGTTTCAATTAAACAGATGTTTGCTGAGAAGTTTATTATTCTACTCAGCGTTTTCTTTAAATACAAATCTGCTTCGAGTCGAAATTTCCTTACCATTTAATAATTTCTGTAATTGCATAAATGTATAGTATGCATCAATTAAAACGTTTGATTCGCAAGTCACGTCAAAGAGAGTAAGTCATTAGAAATGCTGAGTAGGTGGTGACACTAAACTTCACTAGGAAGTTCTATCGTGAACGTAGGATGACATCGCAATGTTTACCTGCCTACGACCGAAATGAAGGTTGAAGACCTGCTGTCAAAAAGTTCTTCCACTTGACCCGGAAATCGGGTTTCGGATCATATTAGGTCATCGGAGCAAATTGGTTTTATTGGCGGAATTCTTAAATTCAGAGTATTGTTCCTTACGAGTAGCACATTCACTAGTCTGCTTGTTCATTAAATTGAATTTTTTTACGGTTTTCTCCTCAAATATTTTGTTGGGCTAGTTGCGCTAAAATATTAAAATAATTAACTATTGTTTCAGAAATATACATATATTGCCGTCATCAATTTAAATAATAAGATTGCGAGTTTAATGTTCTCACTAGAAGCATTGTTTTTCGATTCATAATTTTCCACTCGTTTACACTAAATAATCTAATTTGTCAAATTGAATTAACCGATCACATTCTGAAAATAATTTTATTTGATACATAGCCAAATTTAATAAGAAGTGCGTATTTTTTAATACGAAGAAGCAGAGATTTAAGTTTATATCCTCTTTTAGGAGATACTTAGGTCCTTAATCAGATTTTTTGATGTAGTCTTAAAAATAAGGAAATAAGATTTCTTTTTATTTCTAAAATTTAGAATTGAAAGTTCTGTTTTCGTAGAATCCTCGGCATAAATACGGCATTTATTAAAACTATAACATCATAAATTCGACTTAGCAAATACACTCACTTCCAAAAGATGATGTACGAAGATGTAAAATGCAAAACAAATTCAACAAATATTACTTTGATTGACACAAAATTCGGCAGGAAAGTAGCATATATATTTATGCATAAAACAAAATCAATAATTGTATACAGAAATGAAAACAATATTAATTTTTTGTAAGTTATCAGATAATGACATACTGGAGACTTAAACAGAATTATGTATAAAGTGAAAATAAACAGCATAAAATGAAAAAAGAGCATTAATAGGGTATGTGACCCTCCCTCATCTGTATACAAAATTTACATCTTGTGGCCATGCTTTCAATTAGGCGGTCAACCACCGCACAATTAAGCAATCGCCATTCTTCTTGTAGAGCAGCTTCCAACTCAATAAGAGTGGCTGGAAGTGGGAAACGTGAAGATACAGCACGGCCGAGAGCATCCCAAAGATTTTCAATGGGATTAAGGTCTGGCGAATATGCTGGCCACCCCATACGCGCAATCCCTTCACTCTCCAGGTAGTCATCGGCGATGTCAGCTCTATGGGGACGTGCGTTATCGTCCATTAAAACAAAAGTAGGGCCAACTGTTGCAGCGTACAATCTCACAATGGGTTCTAGGACTTCATCTCGATACCGGACAGCCGTCAAAGAACCCCGTTTAAAGATGTGCAAGTAGGTGCAGTATCCTAATGAAAATCCCTGCCCACACCATAATGCTTCCGCCTCGGAATGCGTGATATTCTGTCATGTTTTGGGATTGATTGCGTGTTCGTTGTTCATGCCATATCCTTATACGCTTGTCATCTGGCTCCAGAGAAAATCATGACTCATCAGTAAACATGACATTGCCCCAGTTAGACACATTCCAATTGACATGTTCCCGGCACCACTGCAATCGTGCCCCTCTTGATAGGACGGATAGAGGAACAGAAACTCGAGGTACACGGGCGTACAGTCCACTCCTATGTAATCTTCGGCGTACAGTAGCTGCAGATATCGCCTTACCAATGGACGCTATAACCATAGATGTCACACGTGTGGAGGTAGTTCTGCGATTCCGCTTGGCTACAATAGCAATATATCGATCTTCCGCGGAGGTTGTAACCCTTTGGCGATCGGCTACGGGACTTCGGACAACTGTCTGTGTGGTTTGAAATTGTTTCCATAAACGTGAAATTACAGAATGATGAAAGCCGAAAAAAGAGCAACATCCGTGATCGACTGTCCTTCTTCAATGCGCCCCACAGCACACCAGAGCTCAGAATCTTCCATTCGTCTTCTGGAAGTCGTAGAAACGCATATGTCTTGAAACCAAATTGTACGAAAGTTTTAAACACCTTCCATCAGCACTTATAATCAACTTCTGTAACCCTTCAGAAAGCTGGCTTCTTTTAAGACCGCCTTTTTTGCATATTACTTGACATGAAAGCGCGATTGGCTGTTACTTAACATATTTGCATACTTCTATCTACCTCTGCAGCGAATTGCATCCTCTTCAATTCTGATTGGCTTTTGGAAATTAGCATTTTCCTCTCCGTGCTTAACTTTTGGAAGCGAGTGTATATTAATGTTAACAACACGTATAAGATATACACGTTATTTGAACTTTTAAAAAATACAAAATACAGTCTTTACTTGGCATTAATTTACATTAATAATTCCGAACCTCTCTTTTGAAATGCATCAGACTTCCCGACCTTTTTCACTAAAATGAATTTTTATTTTAATATAAAACAACGCATAGGTTATACTTGAAAAATAAACTAGGAGGAGCATAAGATTTAATTAAATAAACGGTGTCAGCATATAGTTTTTAAAGCCTGTTATACAATTTCGTTCATTGTAATCATTTCTTGAAGAAAGCGTTTATTCACTTTGTAAAATGTATTTTAATTTTATAACACTTATTTTAATTTTCAAAACCTTTTAAATCTTGATTTCCACTTACAACGCCCTACCAGAATGAGTTTTTAGAATCGCGTTGCATGCAAATGAGTTAGCAGAAGTATTTATTGGAAGTTCAACTAACTTCGGTAAAGAGTGCTAGGAGTCTTCAGTGGTTGCCTTCTAGCTAATTCATTACTGAAGCTATTACGCTCGGCTGTATTATGCGTACGTGCCAATGGGGATATTCGCTGGCTAGTAATATAAGGACCAAATACGTTAGATAATTGTGTCCAACTTCGGCTAAGCCTAGTTTGATTAAAATTAGTTTCTTATTTTCTTATTCTGAGTTAAAAGCCCGAGAAAGGGCGACTGTTATGATTTGTTTAAGTGAATAAAAGGGCAATTTAACCCTTCTCGAGTCTACGACTTAGTTCTCTGAACTCAGCGATACGTCGCTACGTAATCCACTAGGTTCCTCTATGTTTTATCATATACAAAGGAGAGGAACATCCCAACTTCAAAAGTTTTATTTTCTAATTTAAATATTTTATACACGAACTATGTCTAACACAACTGATTCAATGAAACTTCTTGGCCAATGCTTATGAAGTTAAATATGGTATACGTCAAATATTGGGTTACAATTTTTTTTCTTTTTATATGTGAAGATTTTGCAATTAGCTGCATGATAGTACACTATTATTAACTCTTTGTTTTCCATCTTTCATCTACGTTCCTTTTTTATTGTTTTGAGGATTATTAGGGGGGAATATTTCAGACCCTAATGTAGCTAAATACTTCAATCTTTAAAAGTGTTTAAGATATTTTAGTTTCTGTAAACAGTAATGCTATTTTTAAGGTAAATGTTTGGCATAAATCTGTTAAGATGGCTGTTAATAAACTTTCATAAATTGATAAAAATTATAAAATTAATTGCTTTGCTACTTTAAGTGTCAACATTGTATGGAACGATAGATGATTTGCATTGGGCTCAGTTTAATTTATACGTAAATGTAAGGTTCTTTACTTACAATTAGAGTTTTGTTATGCTATTAATTTTAAATTTTAAAATCAGACTTACCAGTTTTATGAAAATTGAAAGAACAGGAAAGATTATCATGCTGGAATACAGCTGGAAAAGTTTTTAAGAATTAAAGAATGTATTTGTCCTCTTCTAAAAATAGTGTGCTAGAATGAATGACATGGGAGATCCTGAACAATACAATAATTTCTAAGAGCTCTGTACTAAGAATAATAACCGTTTCAGCGTGCGATGTTATAAATATCGCATAAATTACTTTGAATTAAAGTATTTAGTGGTTTTCTCCTGAGAGAGCTGAAATTAGTTACGAAGTATTTATAATTGTTCCAGCGCTATTGTCAGCTAATTGTTCATTTAAAGCTGCTACTCAAAATTAATTTTTCATAAAACTTCATTGTATTTACTTAAAAGTAATTTTAAGCTTTAATTGAAAGTGTTCTTGCCTGACCTATAAGTCTGATGAGGAATAAGTGCGTATACCTGCTCACACAGTGCAAACATAGCCTTCGAGTGTTTTGTCCTATTCGATTAGATAAACAAAAGAACATACTGGAGAATGACAGGTAAAACGATAAAATAATCGTAATTAAGACATGTTTACTAACGCAAAGAAGCAGCAAGTGCAGAAATAATCATCTACTTTTAACACTTTTCATATTAAATTGTGGTCGGCATTATGCATGTGTTTCAACTGCCCATTCCGTTTCAAAGCACAAATGAAGCTAAATCTAAAATACTAGATCAGTATTACCAAAAGTGCTTAAATTCTTTTTCTCGTGCCATGTCTTTCGTTTAGTGTCCGTTTTATTCGCTCTGAGATCAACTATGGGAAATCTTTCCTGAACCTTTACTGCAGCCAAAATACTTCAGCCTTTAATGAATACATAATTTTTCATTAATATTTCTTCTTGCAAAACTTCGGCAATAAATTTTAAGGTGTCAAATACCCGCTCAGATGTTAATGAAATGTGATCTGGAGAATACTGATTTATTTCTAGTTTTTCCGCTTACGAAGATTTGCATTCTAAAGGTTTCTAAATAAAGATATACACCAGTATTCTAAGTTTCAAAAATTATGCAACGACTCTCTTCCTACGGCCTAGACGCCCACCAGCGGCCGAGCGGTAAAGACGCTGAACACTGGTAGTTCGGTCCGAGTTCGAATCCCGCGAACGGGCTGGCTGCATGGGCGCTTTCGTGGTTTTCCTCATGTGTAACGTGTATACGAGCCAGTTTCCCTTAGAAAGTCCTCCACGAAGGCATCCCTTCCTTTAGGCAGATAGCCCTCGTGTGCTTTACCATGATTGAATAACCTAACCTACGGCCTAGTCATTTGTCAAGAATAAATTCCTCCATAAATTTAATAAACTTTCATATCCTGTGAATATGATCAAAAGAATTCTACTTGTGAACTTTATAATAACCTGCTCCAGCATACTATTTTAAAGTATCTTTTTTGAAATTGAGTCGATTTTAGTGAAAATTATTTTCTGTATTCCTAATTTTTGTATTCTCAAATCCCCGAGCTCTCAGATTCTTACTCACATGTTCTGATGTTATTCTCAAACGATTTGACGCCATGGACACCTCTTTAGTATTATTGTTACCGTCCATAATAATATTGTGTTTTCAGTACTTATTATATTTATCTCATTATGTTTATCTGTTACTTATTATGTTTATCTGTCATTTTCTTACATCAAAATAGATGTTCTCAATTTAATTTGTGAATTTCAGATTGTAATGAAATGATTAATATCTTTATGTTCTAAATAATTATTTTTAATATATAATGGATGTGGGGTGTACGGTGGGATTGCAAGATGTACCATAATTGGTAACCTCTAGATCTTTTAGAAAGCTTCACTTACTCAATATCCTTAACCTTTCTTTGTAAACATTTGTAAAGCAAGCAAAATTTTAGGGTTAGTACGGGAAGGCATAACCAGTTGGCCCATGGTACATTGCTGGTGGTCCCCATGCTTTTACCTGTACCTATGAAGATTTGTATAGTAACTGATCAAATAAACTGTTTGCTTCAAATACTATATATATGTATATGTGCTGCTATGTGACTCTCAATGGAATATTGCCATTTTAATCTTTATGTACCTCTCCCATTTTTCTTGCAACTTCTGCTTTTCCCAATTTTTAAAAAAATTCAATTTTTTGGTCTCATATATTATTTTTTCTTTTTAGTAATGTTTTATTGTTAATAATGTAGTTTTGATTATGTTTGATATGTAACCTTTGGCACTACCGTGTCTTTACGATTAGGATTTGATAGGTTTCGGGTGTGCTGTAGCTTCTGCATTCTTGCTTGTTAATTATA
>KK113128.1:77500-90516 GCA_000611955.2 Stegodyphus mimosarum
GTCTTCGTTTCTTATACTTTTCCCCCTTTTATATCCAATTTAACTTTCAAGAAACCATTTATAATAATCACACTGTGTATAAACAAATTCTCCTTCACATCAATACATTCAACTTTTGTTACGTAGAAGAAACTATCAGGCCTTATTTTCCCTAACTATTTGAGCAATAATGAATGGAAACTAATTAAAATGCCTGCTACAGTTCCTATAACTTTCTAAATTTGATTTCTTTGATCCTAAAATAAATACATGTAAGAATCTAAGAATAAAATAAATGTATATTGTGATAGGGATATAGAAACATTAGTACATTCTTTTCAAAACCATCGCTACTCCATTTTCTCAATGGTTCGAAACACCGACATGCCTTATTTTCCCTTACCTACGTCTCCCCATTAAAATATTTTTAGTAATAAAGATTCAAATTTACTTGTACTCTTGTCAAGTAAATGGCAAGTATCGTCCAGCTAATTAAACAAATTTTTAAATACTTTATGTAGGAAATGAAACATCTTTTTCTTCATCCCTATCACTTATCTTTCAAAAAAAACTCCTTTTTATTACTGGATAATTCATTATTGCAATTATCACACATAGAAAAAAATAATGGTTCACTAGAAGTCGAGCCATTGAACACTGAGGTTCCCGATGACTGAATAGTGTTGTTATACCGGGTTTTCCCAAGTGTGACATAGTTACGAAAAGTTTCTTTTAAAAACATCTCCACGAAGGCCTCTTTGTTAAGACCTCTTGAATGCTTAAGCGAAAAAAATACTCAACTTAGTTATTCAACTAATATTTTTATTGCACTAATCATTAAAAACCTCTGAGCCCTGCATTTTTACACTTGAAACACTCATATTTTGGTGAAACATCCATGGATGATTAAAATAGCTATTGATAACTATTTGTTGATAATTACCTTAGCCTAGGGATTACCTGAAGGTGATTATGTTAATCTGTGGACTACCAGTGGATATGTCAATTATTTACCAGTAAAAAATTAAGATAGATTGTTAAATACCCACGAATTTAAAATAATTTCCGACATTATGCTTTCTGGTTCATTCGTTAAAACAAATCTTCACAGTAAGTTAAAACTTTACTTTTTAGTGTTTTATTAGGAAGTCACAATATATATGTATATATATAGAGAGAGATAATACAAGAAAGATTTCAATATTAAGGTTTATTTTAATTACATTAAATTAAAATGTGTTAATTTCCGCAAGAAACACGTTTTTTCTTTCCATTCCACATATGAACTTCATTTCACATTCAGAAATACTAGTAAGCTAAATACTTCTAAAACTAAAAACGTAATAGCTTTGTGAAAAGTAGTACGCATTGTAAAATGTAGGTTCTCACTGTTTTATAGTAAAACAGAAATTTCTAATTATAATTTACCAGACTTAAATCAAAATAAGGTGAAGTAATAATTTTTTTAAACTGATAATTTCAATAAAATAAACGATGAAGCATGCATGCATTTACATTAATATCACATATTTATGGGTATAAATAATCTGAATATTTACGGAATATTATACAAGACGTTACTTGAAATAAGAAACTTACTTGTTGCCATGGTTCCATTTTGCTGTTCCTCACTTTCTTCTTCAGTCGCAGATTCTTCTGTCTCTTCATCATTTTTCCTGTTCGTACTGGATGTCATACTCATAAAATTGGATCCCGCATGATTGCTGATATTCCTCGGTTCGAAAATGCTGTACCATTTCAGAGCCGGTGAATTGGTTGTAGTTAAATTACTATTTCGGATTTTGTCGCCCAATATCTCGGTACCGTTCAGATAAACTATTTTTGCTTGGATCACAAATACTCCACATAAAAGTAATATACAAGCGATTATTTGAACTTTGAGCTCCATTGCTTCGTATGGTTTTAAATGCTTCTTTGATAACGTCGTGCTTAAACTTTGTTTCGCATGTTCCGGTGAGCTGCAGCTGGAAGGTATGAACTGAAAACCGAATTCCGGTTAGTTTAGAAAAGACAAGGATGGAAAGGCCATGGGTGGTGTTTTGAATGTGACGTAACACGACGTCACGTGCCCACTCTCGCCGCGGAAATGATTGTAATATTGTAGGTTGCTATACCTGCAGTAACCGGAGGTAACGTCTTGGTAAGAAGTTTTATTTACCTAGAATCGAAATTCTTTTCAAGCACATTTTCGGCACTGTTTCGCATTCGTATGTTTGCAAAACAAATACATTTAAGCAAAAAGAAAAATTCCTTCAGTTTTTAATTATAGCACTTGAATTATGCCAATAAGTTCTGTAGGATTCCTTACTTCTATTAACTTACTGTTTCAAATATTTGATTTTGTTGATTTTCATGGAAGTGTGTATTCGATAACTTTAGTGCGAGGTCACATTGAGAGCTTCTTATAATGTTTGCTTGTAATGTAGGTGACATTTAAAATAAATTACCTTACTTGTACCTAATTTTTTCTACATTTACTCATAGTTTTATTATATTTAGTTATTAATCTCCTTCTCAAAGATAAAAAGGTGTTTTATGGTGGAATAAATATTTATTTCCTAACGAAAACATATAGGCTTTACTTAATAACAATCTTCATTAAAGCTATGGATTATCTGCTACCTTATTAGAGTTAATTAATGAGCTGCAAATGTTGATGAGAGAGGTAAATGAGCTTATGTATAGTAACAAAAATTTATCAATTTAAAAAAGCCCATAAATTAATAATTTAGCAATAAAATTTTCCTTTTTAGCTCAACATTTTTCTGACACTTACCACGCATGTATCTCATAGTCGTAGTCTTCATTATGTATTAATCATTCTTTGCAAATTCTTTATCTTGAAACATGTGTCATATAAATATTCTATTTGAATTGTATTAGTTATACAATTTCTTTTCCTTATTGAGTGGTCGCAAACACTTGCAATGATTACACGAGATACACATATTTAAATAAACGCTGAGCATCGCCCTATTTTTCTCAGTATTGTAGTGCTTTACGAGGGAATGGTCTGTATGTGGCGTTCGGAAGGTTGTATAATGTGTGTACTTGAATCTTGGAGATATTCATCATTATGCATATGTAGATTAGCTAACTGAAAATATTTTTTTTCCTGCACAAATACAAAAAATTGCATCTATTTTTCTGTCAGCCATATGCTTTTCATAAATCGTAACTTTTTAAAGAAATGGAAAGTTAAAATCTTTAGTTCTTTCGAACTTCGTGGCGATATAAAGTCTACAGGAAAGTTGTGTCCGGTAATGATATTTCAAGTTACAACACGCACCCAGGTGTTCATTTCAGAAATGTATGGCTGTCTCTTTCTATTACTGTATTTATAAACATATGCTCTTCTAAATTAACTGAAACAAATGTGTCTCGCGTCATTATTAAGTGAGATGCGATCGTGTAAACACGGTTACCGATAAATTTCATTAACGACACTATTTTGCACGAATTCCAACAAGGAAGAAATGCTGCAGAAACGTGTCGAAATTTAGTGACAGTGGTGGAGATGCAGTTTCGGAGAGAATGTGTAGGAGATAGTTTGAAAACTTTGAAGCAGGTGATTTCGACCTTGACACACTCCGGGCTACCATCTTTGATCGATGATGATATTATGAAGACCGTGGCACAAAAGTCTTTTTTTTTTTTGACAATATCGGAGATTGCCAAAAATCTTAGCTCAACAAACTATATTCGAAAACTAGGATTGGTCTATAAATATTCCAGATGGGTGCTTTATGAGTTATATGAGAAAAGTTTGCATGATCGAGTTGTCATATGCACGTCTGTCTTGCTCGGAACTAAAACGAACCATTTATCGCTCTGGATGATAAGTGATAATAAAAAGTGGATGTACCTATTAAACATCGCTAGGAAAAGAACATATTGCTTATCGCGAACAACTTGCCCCCTCCACCTCTAAACCGAGCTTAAGGTTGAATAACAGAATGCTCTATGTACATGGTGGAAAATGCTCTATGTACAGAACCAGTACATTACGAGCTTTTGAAATTTAAAGAAAAACTCAATTCAGAGAGATTCTGTCAGCAAATGAACGATTTAAACAAAGAAGTCAAAGAAAAAAGGCCGATGGTGTTCAATAAGAAACACATCATACCTGCACCATGTTAATGCCAGGCCACATGCTGCTTTAGTGACTTGTCAGAAAATATCAGAACTAGGCTGGGAAATTTTGCCGCATTCACCACACTCCCCAGACCTAGCACACTTCGACTATCACTTGCGTCTCTCCTTGCAAAATTTTTAAGCTGAAAAAATTCAAAACTGAAGCATATGTGAGACACGCTGTACTTAAGTTCCTCACATCTAAAGACAAGATATTTTTCAAAAATGGTACCTAAAAATTACCTTCACACTGGCAAGAGGTCTTAAATAACGACATAAATTATATTGTACAATAAATATCATTAAAGGTAGGAAAAATGCATTATTTTCTTTCATTTCCCAAACGGACAGAATTTTCCTATAGACCTTATATTAAAATATTGGTGAAAAAATTAGCAACTATCTGTTAAACATTAGAAACTGTCTGTTAAATTGACTGATAATTAAATTGACATTTATCAATTTATATAATATAAAGCTTGATTGTATACCATAGGCTGAAAGAGAAGTTCATTCATAGTTTTGAAGGAGGACACCCATGGCTACAAATGCGGGTCTTCCAACCGTCTTTCTTTACCACAAGCCTCTAGAAAAGATTTTTAGCTCTGCAGTATTTTACATGTCTTAATGGCGAACAGACATTATTGCAAATGTCCAAACCTTCTGCCGATTTCGAACCCGGGCCCAAAAGTAAGGCCACCAACAGTGCTAACTACCATATCATAATTAGTAACTGCGATTGCAGGCATAACTAAGAAATTCATCTTAACTGCTAAAAGCACGTTCTATGCATTCAAATTATACGTTGAGTAAACTACACAAAAGGGGGGGAATTATACGAATATGATTCTACATGGTCGATTATGTATTAATTGCAGAATACGTTTTCAGGCCGTGCAGTTTAAACTGAATAAACAAAGCCATGGAAGATAACATCGTTTACTTCAAGAAATTGTATCAAATTTCTGGAAATAAATAATTAAATGTGCTTAGCCAAAATATTAAATTACTAGTATTGCATTACTAGTATTGGTACGAGTAAATTAAGGGCTTTCTGAGTTAAAAGTGAAATTAATATGCTCAGAATTTTAATTTATAACAAAGGATCTCAAGTTTGCTATAAATTAAAATTCTGAGCTTCTCTCCTCAATTCGTAGAGAATGTCTTAATGCTAAGTACATAATTATCTAAATACATCTATCTGTTTTAGGCTGTTTTCGTAGAAGATTTTCTGTGGAAATCTGGCTCGAATTTAAATCATAATTATGAAAAAATTATAAAAACATATAGTAATGGATTGCCGTTATTCAACCTGAAGTTGAACATGGCATTTGGCAATTAGGGTTTAACCGTCTTATCCTCTCGGCCCCTCTGCAGGGTTCTTACTTTAATGCAGTTTGATTCACTTAAGAAAATAATTAACTCCCCCATACACACAAAGAACAACGTAAAATACAAATTTTGAATTATGTTTGTGAGACCAGTTTCACCTACCTGAAGGTATTGGTGAAGTTTGCTGTAGTTTTTATGCTTCTCTTTCTTTAACATTGCTGCTTCCTGAAGCAGTTTAAAATTAAAGCATTTCTAGTTTCTTGTTTCATCCAAAGCCGTTACTTTTCGCCATTCTTAAGCTCTTGTATTTCCAAGTGAAGGAGGACAGTTGCTGCGAATTAAATCTTCGAGTTGCTATGCATTGGAAGCATATGAGAACTAAATCCGGTATAAAATGCAACTAACATGGCTAATCAGGCTGTCGTCCGATATGTTCCATTAATGTTCAGTTGATAATTTATGGAATCGTTAGCATATTGTAATTAATTAATAATCTGCCCTAAAATTTTAATCAAGTTTATCCCCTTAGAAATTTTCTTCTTTATCCTCTACCTAATAATTTTCTGATATCTAATAATTCTCTATCTAATAATCTATCAGTTCTGATTTAATTTTCTAAAGAGATGAAAAATATCATTTCGTGGCCATCTTTCTCGTCTACTGTTGTCATTGGATGTTAAATAAAATTTGGGAATCTCTACAGCTAGTACAACTATACTTATTTCCCACGCTTATTGACACCTCACCTGACTCAGAACAATTCCTCGAGGAAAAAACATCTGTTTCGAAATCTTTATAGGATGCTTTTATGAATACTGGGATAAAAAGTGAGAAGCTAACGGTGCTTAGCCTCTCACGATTTAAATCTTGACAATGGTCCTGAGATTTGCATGTCGTATGAGTATACGTGTGAGTAATATGTATTTCATTACTGATGATACATACTTGATAATCTTTCAAAACATAGGTACTGTTCTGTTAGATAAAACATATATTATATGGAGTATAATGACGTCTCTGCTGACTGTTATATTTACTTTTATGAAGGTGTACATAGGATTATAAGTCATTTATCTTTGAATTGAATTATTCAAATGTAAACTGTAATCATTTGTAAAAAAACTTTTAACTTTGTTTGACAATAATTTGACATCAACTAATTCCCTTTTCACATGATTTTTAACTTTCATTCTACAAAGATCTAACCGCAGGAGTACATTCCCGTTTCTGTCTTCAGAAATAACCAAAAATTGAGGAACAAGAGTTTGAAACTGAACCTGAACAGGCTAGCTTATTGGAAGTTTGGAAAGAACTAAACAAAAAACTGTCTTTCTGAGTATTCATCGTGCACTTGTGTCCATTAGATTCCTATTCACAACAGGTTTTCTTCTTTAATTACTTCATCATTTTTTGCTTCCTAATTTTGTATGCAGATTGTACTGAAACATATTTTAATGATTCAATTTCTCTCCCTTTGGCCTGTACTCACCATTGGCCCAGCGGAAAAGCCGCTAAAGACTGTTAGTTTGGCCTGGGTTAAATTTTAGGCGACCGGGCTATCCACACACGCGTTATCATGGTTTACCTCCGTATGTAAGGTAAATACGAGCCAGTTTCCCTTGGAAAATCCTCCACGAAGACATCCCTTTGCTTAAGCAAGTATCCTTCACTTGCTTTTCCATAGTTAAATAAACCAACACAAGCTTTTCGTGGTTTTATAAATATCACTTTGATAACGAAGGACTTCTGAAGTAAAATTTCACCTGTAATAAAATTGCGCTTTAGGAGATCGATTTATTTATTATATTTTAGTTGTTTTGACTAGGTTCTACAGTTTAGTCCTTCCTTCTAACTTTTACTTTTGTTATTATAATTGTTTCATTTGTATTTAGAAATCACTATAGAAAATCGAAAAAATTGCTGTGAATTAAAATATTGAAATATCTCGGCATGGTACCTTACATGATATAACACTAATTATGATGAACAGCATAAAGGCATGTCGATCATAGAAGTGATAGATATCTAAAGTTTTCATCTGATATACTTTGTAGGGATTTTTTTTAATATTAATCTTTGCCGTTGCCAGTTCTGATGAAGTTTCAAAACGAATCCTTGGTTCTGATAGAAATTTTTTAGTCATTTTGTAGAGACATTAGGTTATTTTGAAGCAGAAGAGATGAAAAATGAGCAACGCCTTCGCCGGGAATCGAACCACGAACCTCTCGGTTACGCGTCAAGCATGCAGACCACTACACCACGAAGGCATGCCAAGAAGGCGGGAGAAATACCTTACAATTTGTATAACAAATCACCTAAAATGTATCAGTTTAATGCAAAAGCTACTAAAGTAGCTGATCTGGCTTCCAGTCTCAGATCATAGCTCAAAGACAGCATTTAATTAGTGGTAACCATGGGGGAGGAAAGATCATAGGAGCCATGTCTATAAACTAACAAAAGTTTCTGAAACTTATAAAGAAAATATTTAGTATTCTTTATCACTTATATAACTTGATAAGCAACTTTCATTTATCCATACGTGTGACTTAGTTAGCGAATAAAATAAAAATCACATTAGTGTCCGTTGTTGCTGAAAAATAAGCTACCTGCAGATTATTGTGAATAAAACAAAACAAAAAAATTCAGGAACTTGGATTAGATTTATAGTTTAAATCTCTGTGAACATATTTTCTTATATACAAAAACATAAGGCGATTATGAGGAAACAAAATTGGTCAAATTGTGCTTTTATGCGTGTTAAGCTAAACCTGGCATTAAAATGCTACATTAGTCTAATAGCATTGTACGATGGCCACAAGATTAAAGGCGAGCTAACAGCGATGTCCATTCTTGCAATGATAAAACAATCAAGTTTTGTTTTAGTAAATTTCATTCTTGACGAGTACGTTATTTACTAAGATAACCCGTTTTTATGCTCGATAATTCGAATCGTGTTTTAATTGATTAAATGAACTGCAATTTTAATTTACACTTTTATTTACGTTTCTACCTAAGTCCCGTTTTTCTGAAAACTTGCTATGTATCACTTTCTTTATTTCTGACGCTTTCCGATGAAAATAAAAATATAAACCAGAAAAATTCGAGGACGCATTTAGATTTCCCAAGAATTCCCAACTAAATATTTTTAGCAATTAAAAAGAAAACCTTTTTAATTTGAGCTACAGTAACAACTGGTCATTTATAAATGAGAATAAATAATGTCTCTGTGTTTAGAAAATACATTGGTACGGCATAAGATTTTAAACTTTTTCACGAATAGCTGAACACTCTTTTTTTATAGTATCTTCTTCTGGTACACAAATTTCTCTTGATTGTAGTTTCAAATGGTTTTAATAGGAGTAAAATTAAAACATAAGAAGATGGGATAGATTTCATAATTATATGAGAACTTTCACATTCGAAGGAAAAATAAAGTCCTAATTTGAAATACTTATATAACTGACTGTTTTGTTTCTTTCTTAGAACTATACATACTCGTCTAGAATTAACAAAACAAGTGGAAGGGAACAGAGTGCGCTGGAAGAAACTGCAATTTGAGATATGAAAACAATTTTAATTAAGATGTCACTTTGCAAAAATTGTTCAATAAAAAGTAACTGATATAATTAACTTAGAGAGACCCTAATGGAGGCCAAACCTAGCACTGAATTATTTGATTAATTTATTGAATGCTAGATAGATCGTGAAATAACGTTTTTCTTCAGTTCAAGTGCGAATTACGCCTAAATTTATTCGTACTGTTAATTAGTAAGACTTTTGATATATCATCAATGCAGCCTCTTGTCAATGTATGATTTGCTGTCTCCCCCTGTCCGATAGCCTTTTACTTGTTCTAAAAATAGCATCTCCGTGAGATAGTAAGTCGAAGAAATTATTATTTGTCTTCTATTTATCACATTCAAGTTAGCTCACAATTTGAAATTATTTAAAATTATTATACATGTAATGTAGTTCAAAAAATGTTTTTTTATTTCTAATGGCAAGGCAAAATACAATAAGACGCTCAAAGACAGAACATAACAGAAGTGACCGACAGTCATGCCTAAAACAGTCTCTAGCACCCAATATCGGGTGGTCTTGGAATCATAACTAAGAAGGGCCCCACAACGGCGAAGGTAGGTTCTGTTCATGGGTTCTATAAGATCACAGAGTGGGCCAAATGGCTGAGCAAATATACCAATTCGTTAAAGATGTTCACCCACGCAATCATGGCCTGTAAGTAACTGAAAAAGGGCCGTTCAAAAATTAAACTGCTGAATATTACGAAAGCATATCTTAACTCTACGCTTGTTTCAAATTATAATCATATTTTGAAAATAAATCTACTGTTTGTTTCAACACAAGCCACTTTTAAGGGCCAAAGATAAGCCGCAGTTTGGACATACCTGATAAAACCGTCATGATAATATCATCAGCTGTTTATTAGAAATATCTGGATTCTGTCAGTGTCTTCTAAATAAGAAATCCAAACTTTTATGAATTTCAAAGATGTTGTCCTGGTAAAATCCTATAAAGTCTATAAATACCTTGTTAAATGGGATCACATTTCCTGTGTTAGCTGCAAATATTTTAATTATAAATGTTAATTAATACCGATAATTCGATTCTAAGGAGTACCTCGCACAGTGTTAGTCTTACTCATTCAAGGAACTCAGTTACCCCATTAGCGGAGGAACGATTACATTATTACTAGAAAACTACTTTATTTTCAACAAATGCCAGATTTCTGCATAGATATTGTAGTTACACTGAAAGACGAACGGTCATGTGTACATTCAGATAATTTAGATCTTAAAAATTACTTCTTTGCAAAGGAAGAAACTGTAGAAAATTAAGTTTAGTAACAGTAATAAGAATTTTTTAATGTCGCCATAAATTCTTTAAATGGAATTCGTAAAAACCTTCTATTATTCAATTTTTTAAACACAGAAACAGTAAATTCTCTTAGTTGCACACATATAAATTTCCAAGCATACCTGAAAATATTTTGTGAAAAAATCAAAACCAACAATTAAAGATTTATACTGCTTAGAGACAAATTCACGATGTTACCTAAAATGCTTTCTTTGCAATATGCGGATTTTCAGCGAACTGTGCTTCCTATCCATCTATAAAAGCAGACATAGAAAAAAATTTGCTTAGGTCTCGAGATTTCCAAGTAAGATTTAAGGAAAACAGAAATTTTTAACTATCGTAACCTGAATGCCGAAATTACTTTTAGAGTATTAAAAACCAATTTAAGAAATCTGAACAATGCAGTTCCAAATTTTCCTTCAAAAACTGGATTAGAAATCCTCACAAAATTTTCGAATTCCGCCAAATCATGGCAACCTTATCGGATATCAAATATATGACCGCGCACTCAGCTTTAGGGCCTTTAAACGTAGGTTGAAGAACGTGGTGCACTCATAACGGGTCCTTCCCGCACTTAGGCCGACCGCGGGAGACACGATGAAATTTGACCTTGTTAGGTCATTGGCACGAGTTCGCCTTGCCTACCCACTGAAAGCATTTTGGGAGGAAAATTGATTCAACTTGGCCTACAGAATTCTAGATCTCACGATTTATTCTTTTTATGTTCTTTTTTTCTTTTCTAGATTTTAAAAACTGTAAATTCCTTTGCCTAATGCCGAGCGTGAGAATTCGCTACGCACAGACGAACAACGAAGTACTCGATGACGACTTTTCGTTGGTTGGTGTTTATATGTTTAAGAAGTTGTATTTTCTTCATCTTCGTTTAACCGAATCTATTGCAGTATACGATATAATATTTATTTGTTTCTCTTATGAATCACAATTTTAATCGCAAAGCTTGTAATAGAAATAGGTATGATACATAAAAAATGACTGTTACGTAAAAAATATGTATTTTTATGAATCATTTTGCGCTGAAATTCTTTTATGTTTAATAGTAGTTCGTTGTTGTGTTAAATATGTAATTAATTTCTGCAAAACAGTTTTCATTCACTGAATACCTCTGTAGGAAAAACTATAAATTCGGGGGGGGGGGCTAGAAAGTGGGATAGTACTCTGATTATTGCGGAAAATACTTTTTTGAATCTCCAAGAACCATGCAGGAACCTATAATATATACAGTTGGAAATCTCCGTACAATAGAGCTTTTGAAAAGATTTCTGAAATGTCATTTCCAGAAACGGGAAAACGTTGTTACTGTATATTTTACTCTAATGCAAAGCCATTACGTAGTGATGGATGAACGAAACTCAGCTCATCCATCACTAACTAAGACAAATATCGAAGTCATCGACTGTGAAGTCTACGGCAGACTTTAAATTTTGTTTTAGTTGTTATTTCGATCAAATTTGCAAACTACATTCTTCATCAATTATAGCTTCAGTTTCTCTATGAAATACGTTATACCTCTTGAAAGCTTTCATTTTTAGAATTGAAAATATCAGTATATGATATCATTTCCAGATGAAGGACAGAAGGGAAGCAGTTATAGTTTGATTATATATATGCAAACGCACATATGAAAAGGAAATCCTTATTTCAGAAGCAAAGACTTAAGAGGTGATTGTTAATGAGTATTGCTGAGCAGAGACTGACAAGCAGTTCAACAGCAATTTCTCATACTTTGAAAGAAAATGTCGTTCTGTCTTCATTCACATCTGACAAGTAATTAGCTACTGAATGGAGTGAAAATTCAGTTGCCGCACTTTAAATCTCATATCCTTTTATTCAAAAATAGATTTTTCGATGATGTAAAGAAGACATGTATAATTCATTGCAAATTCCCCTTTTTAATGTCATTATTATCTTTTAAATGTATATTTAATTACTTTTTAGGGGAATCGAGTCTACTGCTCTCAGTGCATCAGAATGCCATGCCATTTAATTATCTAAATGCTTTAATACTATTTAACAGAGGTGTCTTCATAGCCATGGATAAAACTAAGGCTTGATAACCACTTATACTCACAATGCCCGATGTTTTTGCTTCAGGTTTTAGAAGGGCCTAAATCCTTCTATAAAGCCTCATAACCCTGTTTTTATCTCACCGAAACAAGTAAAGTAAGCTGTGAGGCTCTTGAAAGACCTTTGTGCGTATGATCAAAGGTTGTCTAAATCGGAGCCTGGCTAACATGTTCCAAAATCTACTGCAGGTAGGTGAAATCATAGGTAGTACTGAAAGCTATTTATGATGCAGTATCCATGTATTACACATGTAAGTTGAATTGATAAATTACGAACAATAAGATATTACCACTATTAAATGGAAAAATAATAAATTGTACAGCATATCCTATTGTCATTGAGAGTATACTTTCTCCCTGTGTCCCTAATATGTATGAATTAAAGATATTCTCATGTTTTAGTTTAATCGTCTACGCAATGTCAGAGAAATTAAAATGTAATCGCAATGCATAATATCATGTGCAACTGCAAAGAACTACAAAAGTCATATTTTCGCATCACAACATATTTTCGCATAAAAGATAACATCAGTGGATAAGCAATGAGACAATGATCCAAAACGAACGTCAGCAGATGTGCTTTTTAGTCCA
>KK113128.1:96890-209015 GCA_000611955.2 Stegodyphus mimosarum
AATCAATTTACATTCATTTAAAAATGTAAAAAACGTTTTTTTAAATATTAAAGCGTTAGAACAATATGCAGGTATAAAATTAATAATGTGATCAAAACAAGTAAAAATGTGTAAATAACATACAGAGATGAAAATGTAAACAAAAGGAGAATATCCTGTATTACAAAATTACTACAAAATATTCAATTAAATAAAATTATCATATTTAATATAACAAATTAGGACAGAAAAGTTTTTAAAAGCTATGATAAACTTATTTCAATACAACGTACTGTGTAACTAACAACGAATGGTGTTTTTCCTTTAATTCCAAAGGCAGGTGTGTCTCTTTGCAGTTGGCAAATTTAAGAGAACGGTAAAATATTAAGCAGGTGAAAATGGTTAGTTATGGTATGGCTAGACAGCGCGACTAGCTATTGATTTCAAAACGTATGTCTTTATCTAAAAACAGGTAAATCTATTTCTAAAATTTCTGGCTATAAGATAGAGAAAAAGATAAAAATCCTCACGCAAAACGAGTTGTAATTTCGAGTTAAGAAAATAAATGGCTCTTCTGTGATAATTTAAAAGTTGAAGATGCAGCTCAGAATATTGTTACGAATTTTGTACATATACGGATAATTTTGCTAAAATTATATGTGAACATGTTGTATTTTTCTGTATAACATAACGTGGAAATCTAGAGGCAGGATGTTCTGCCAAAAAAATTAGAATACAGGGGCAAGTCTATTTAACATTGAGTAAATGGCCATCTCGCTAAATTGTCGATATATAGCCAAACTGGCAACGGTTTTGGCGACTAATTTTGTTGCCAAGTTTGGCAAGAAATCGCTAAACGTCGCCAAATCCTGGCGACATTTTGGTCCAGTCCCTGTATCTCCGTATTAGGTATTGTAATTGAATATATTTAATTAATCCCTATAATAGCTGTAACCGTATCTAGTCCTCATATGCTTTCGAGTAATTTCGAGATGCAGAAAGTAATAGAAATATTTCGGCGGCCGAATAAAAACTATATAAGGCCGGATAGAGCATCTGCCCTCAATTATTGGTAAGAATTGTTCATTGAGAGCGACTTCGGAGTACTGAGAGCTTCGCCTTTTAGACGTCCTTTGCTTTGCATTGTATTTAACGTTCTTAGTAGTTTGAAGTGTAACTACTGACTGTACTTTGTGATACTGTGAACACCTGCACGAGTATTTCTACGGAAAGTTCCAGAACTCTGAAGTGTTTCTTTTGATAAAATAAATTTTATCAACCTATCATCGAACCTGTGTGCATTCAATCTGTTACGAACCTGTACGCACGCAACTATATGTTTTCTGAAGTGACGCAGCTTAGTGTATTAATGATGTTAGCAAATATAACACTTCTTTTTTCTTTAAAAGCATATTCTTAACTTGAATTACACAGTCTAGTAGGTGCAACACCGTGAACGTTCTTGATCACCTTATTGCCTTTTCTACATCTTCATAACAATTAATTTCAATGGAGTAAAGGATAGCAAGAAGGTTGGTAGGAAACTGTACAAAAGTGAGAAAGAAATGCGATGTGTCCAAGATGAAAGTTTAATTCAGAGTGATTTAGTTTCAGTTAAGCTTTATCCCTTTTGGTTAATTTTAGGTTCCGGTTCCCAAACTTTAGATTATTATTGGGTGAAGCGTTGTACAAGTGTCTGCATCACTAGCGTTTTATAAGAATCGTATGAAGTGAATTAATTCTGAAATGAGGCAGTTTAGAGAGATTTCTTATTAGTAGTTAATTTTTATGATGGTTCTTTTCTATGAATTGGTGACTCAATTTACCTTCAATTCAGCTGATTAATAAATGCCTTTCTTTTCCTATATAAAATATTGATCCATATCTTCTGTTACATTTCACCTCAGAAAATGTAACATTATGTATAGATTCATCCAGAATTATCACTAATATTAGAGTTAAATTTAAAAACAGTTGTTATTGTTACTCATGCTCACTTGGCTGACAAAGTCAGCCTAAGCCCAGAAGAATTCTCGTGTCAAGGAGCGCAAGATTACGCCTGTCGTTGGCAACAGACTTGATCACGTAACAGGTGGCAGTGCGATTTAGCTCGGTTCCGCCCCCCAATTTTGATGGAGGGCACTCCGGGGGGACGGGTCTGCGGGTCTCCCACCTCTCTCCCCTTCCACCAAACCACATGAGAGGGCTTTCGGCTAGCCGCATATTTGAAGCGCCGCCATGCCGCACCGACACTATACATTTACAAGCATCCATGCCTTCTCCGGGATTCGAACCCGAGCCCTTCGGCACGGTAGTCAGCGACGCTAACCATTATACCAGTTGGGCCTTAAAAACAATTAACATTTTTAGCCCAGTCAGTATTAATATGTCCGTCCATAATTTGCTTCTCCCCTCTAATTAGCATAATATCTAAATGCAGCATTATTATTAGTTGAAATAATCTTTCTAGAAATAAATATAATTCTGTGTATTTATATGAATCCATTCTCTTTGAAACGAGGACATTCTAACATCTATCTTTTTCTCAGACAGATAATATTCGTCAGTTGTAAATCTATAAGTTCAACCATAATTTATTAACTTATTAACTAAACATTTGTAGCATATTCAAGCGTATAAAGGGAAAACAATTAAATAATCTAATCCAATTGCTAACACTGAAGTTAAATAGCATGTCCACCATTTTAAAATCGCATTCTTAAGTACTTTTGTACAGTTTATTTGTTGTAATCAGAAACTTAATATTAAATACGATGCACTGTAAATAAAAATTAAATTACTATATAAAAATCGACAAAATATATAAGTAAATAAATAAAAAGTACGTAGTAATTCAAACGAAACTGCAAACAATTAAACACAAATGTAAACACAAATTCAAAACATTATTTGTATATACATTTCCATACATATATGTCCTTTCTCTTTCTCTCCTCCTTCTGTCTCTCCCTCTCTTTATATATATGCATATATACACTTACAGAGGAAAATAAAAGAGAGACAGAGAACTTTCAGCGAATTTTTTAAATCATATAATCATTTGAACACTCTATATGCTACTAAATAAATACATTTTTCATACTAAATCATCCTTTCATCTTTTCACTTTCAATTGCATTGTTACAGTTTATCACAAAAATCCAAATTAAGGAGTTACTTGTGCGAGTGGGATAAGTTCTGTGCAAGTTCTTACAAAGCGCTGATAATGTATATATATCGCCCACAAATACATACATATATATGTTTTCATGTTGCCGAAGGCTTTCTTGAAGGATCTGGTGGGTTTTGTTGAATCTGCGTTAATTATTCCCAGCATTTGATAACTTTGGAACACCACATTTTTTTTCTCAGTTTGGATGCGTAGGATTTTATTTATTTATTTATTTTTATTTTATTTTATTTTATTTTATTTTTTTTCAATTTGGAAGCGTAGGATTTTATTATGAGACATCTTTTAGATGATTACGTTTATTTTTCACACTAGATGGCGATACATCAATTGTGTCTTAGCGTCATGCTGTTTTATCCGTCATTTTCAATAACTATAATAGAGAAAGCACTCTGTGACGGATGGAAGCTTTGACAGAGCATGTTTCGAGAGCCTCTTTTTAACAGAAAAATCAAATTGTTTAAAATGCACATCGACTAGCATAACAAATGATTTAAAAATTAATATATTTTAACAAACAAGGATGATGTAAACTGGATGAGATGGGAGAAAGTAAAACTTCATAAACTGTACATTGAAAAAGAAAACAAGGGAAAAGTAGGTAAAGAAAATTGATTGAAATGAAGTAGGTTTTAGCACAAATATTACCAAATTATATTAGTCTCACCTCATTTATGTAACATATTACATTGTTTACAATTACACAGTCCAGTCACATTAATGTGACCATCTGTCAAAAGCCAGAATAACCACCTTTCGCAGAGCGGACTGCTGCGAGACGTGCAGGAAGAGAGTCACATAGGTCCCTGAAGGTGTTCTCGGGGATGTTGAGCCATGCCGACTCTAATGCCGTGGCCAGCTGCGCTAGATTACGCGGTTGAGGATCCATGGCGCGAACAACTCGATCGAGATGGTCCCACAGATGTTCGATTGGGTTTAAGTCAGGTGAGTTTGCTGGCCAGGGGAGGACGGTAAACTCATCCTGGTGCTCTTCGAACCACGCACGTACACTGGCAGCTGTATGGCACCTCGCATTGTCCTGCTGGAAGATGCCATCATCCTGAGGAAAAACAATGCGCATGTAGGGGTGAACATGGTCCGCAAGGACAGATGCGTACTTGTATTGATCCATTGTGCCTTCCACAATGATCAGTGAACCTAGAGAATGCCAGGAAAACATTCCCCAGACCATAATGCTCCCGCCTCCAGCTTGGACCGTTCCGGCAATGGTTGCAGGGTGGTTCCTTTCAGAGGTTTCACGCCTTATACGCCAACGTCCATCTGTCCGATGGAGCATAAAACGCGATTCATCCGAAAACGCAACCTGTCGCCACTCAGTGGACGTCCAGCTGCTGTACTGGCGTGCAAATTCTAGCCTTCGCCGTCGATGAACAGCAGTCAGCATAGGTGCACGAACCAGGCGTCTGCTTCGGAGGCCCAGACGCAGCAATGTTCGCTGAATAGTACTTTGGGAGACACTTTTGGTAGCCCCTTGGTTCATTTTGGTGGTCAGTTGCTCAACGGTAGCCCGTCTATCTGCCCGAACGCATCTCCGCAACCGTCGTTCGCCTCTGTCATCTATGGTCCGTGGTGCACCACATTTGCCACGTCGCTGATTTTGGACAGTCCCATTTTGCCATGCACGGTACACTTTTACCACGGCGGCACGCGAACAGTTCACAAACTCAGCCGTTTCGGAAATGCTTCCACCCTTGGCCCGAAAGCCAATGATCATGCCCTTTTGGAAGTCGGATAAATCGCTTCGTTTCTGCATTACGCCAACGATTGAAATGTTTTCCGAAGCCCTCACACACCCTTTATATACGCTCAACTGCACTGTGCTGCCACCTGCCTTCTGTGATTGGTTATTTAACTCTGACATGGAAAGTACGTGGTGGTCACATTAATGTGACTGGACTGTGTATAAAGGTGGATAAAGAGCTTTAACATAGTATTAAAAAGGAATAAAATAAAAATCCAAAGCTATAAACAGCCATTTCTATATAGTAAAATAAATCCCCATTTTTGTAATACAGTTCTAAACTTTGCTTGCACTTTAACTTCCTATGCAAAATGTTACTCATCCACTTCTGCTTATAAGTGTGAAATAGGTTAAGAACCCAATTGAACTTAAATATCATATTCACTGCTGAAAATCTTAGCTTTCTTTGAATACTCATTGCTGTGTAGAGTCATTAGGTTATTTCAAAGAAGGAGGCATGAAAAATGAGTAACGCCTTCGCCGGGAATCGAACCACGGACTTCTCGGTTACGCGTCGAGCGTGCTGACCACTACACCACGAAGGCGGAACAAATAGTTTGTATACTTTCCCCTTTTAAAGGGCGACTGGGGTTTGGGGGACCCAATCGCCACATCCCGGTAGTGGAGAATCGACATCCACCACCTTTTTAGTTCAGGCACCACTTATAGAGTCATTAGGTTATTTCGAAGCAGGAAACAGGAAAAATGATTCAACCACGGACCTCTTGGTTACGCGTCGAGCGTGCTGACCACTACACCACGAAGGCATGCGAAGAAGGCGAGAAAAATGCCTTATAGCTGTTTGCAATGGCCGGCTGCATATTAGCATTCCGTACCGCCATACGGAAAAATACGTCCCAGTTTTTTTGGATATGTTATGTATTTTCTGATGATATTATTCAGTTTATGCTTGGGAACGCCTTCGCGTAATGATGTTTAGGCGGAATTCCTGTGTTTTTATTTGACGTGTACAAAAACTTACAATTTGGCATAAAACTCTAAAATGCAATCTTAATGATCGCACCTAACCACAATAGAGTAAAAATGCAAACAGAACTAGAGCTGCCTTAAAAAAATCTGTAAAAGCATCAGTGTCACATTTAAATGTGAGACTGTAAAAGCAATATCTCTGATTTAAAATGTTATGTTAAAAAAATATAGTACTTACTTGATTCTTTTCAGATATGGTGAACACCTAACAAAGCGGCATAGGGACTAGTATACGCACAAGAGGAGGCACAGCCCAGGGGGTGTGGAACAGCTTAGTGCCGATTGAGCCTGTTCTCAAAAGAGCCTTAACACTTTTGTTCCTGTTTGAGTCTTAGAGGGGAGGATTCAGTAACTTTATTTCCAATTGTGATCGATCGGAAATACCTCCCCCCATTTTCATTTGTACCACAGTCTGTGTTCTTACACCCCCTTCTATAAATAAGAAATCGCAAATTTAGCGTTTTCAATGACATAACACTTTTTTTATTTTTTATTATTTTAGTGGAACCTTTCAACCTTCTTTTACACGTTTCTAAGAAAAGCCACAAAGCAGTTTGTTATCGCCTTTCAAAAATCTTAGCCATAATATTTTATCATAATTTTGAAGCTATAATATAACTTATTTAATTTATTTTTTTAAAAAAATTAAAATGTTGAGTTCATTGTAAAAGACCACTTTGAAAATAATCTCAAGCAGATGTACTTCCAATGTTCACGATACCTTGAAAAAGGTCTGACTACTTTGTGCTTACTAAAAAAATGGAAAATTTTCAAATGAGATATATTTCGGGTTAGGAACAATAAATAAACAATGTAGTTTTATAGACATTCGCGTTGAATTTCCCACTACTCTGTTATTTTAAGTATGTTCATTTTAAGAATAAAATAAAAATAATGAAAATCAAAAGCGTATTATAGAAAAAATTGTCCAGCAGAACATGGATTCATTCAAAAGGCGGTCTAAATCTGAGTGGCCATTCTATGAGCAATTAGTTTTATTATTTATTTTTCAAGACATATCAGAACTTTTAACAAATTCCACGATTTGAAAATAATATATGTACTTTTTAAGAGTATTTCTAAGCTTATATAAGTGTAATTTCTGTGTTCTATTCCTTTATTATAATTAATAAATGGTGTGCAGAAACACACATTTTTTTATCGCAGATACAAAATTCTTTTAAATGGAATTAAGCTCAATGAGTCACAAAAAGAGGCTTAAAATGATATATATAAATTCGCGCACGTTTTGTAAGAATTACTAAACCATCGAAATGATTTCGATTTCCCATTTTATTCGAGATACCATCGGTCTCCATTTCCTTGAGCAATAGAGCTATTATAATATAACTAATTGCAAAGATGATGAAATCCCTTAAATGCCTTAAAGGATAAAATACTGGTGATAAATTAGTATAAACATATTAAATAAACGTTACTTCAATATTTCTGTACATTACTATACTCTACAAATTCATATTTAATTTTACACCAATCTGCTTTTACCAACAAAATGTACAGTAGTTTCTTTAGCGTTTTGAAAAGGAATTTGAGGAAACATGTAAAAAGTAACATACTAACTACACTGTCATTTTGATAAATTCAAATAATGCAATATATAATTAAGAATGTAACAAAAGGAATTCTTTTCTGGCATTTATTATACTGAAATTTGTTATTAATTTCCTAAAATTTCACAATATAGCTTATCATAAAAGTTGATTAGTCAGTTTCCAAATTTTTTTAGCACAGCTTCATAAAACTGTTATAAATTGTTTAATAACTTACTGTTTTCAAACATTTTCCAATGGAAATTTTCCTGTTTTGGGAATCCTAGACTGTTTGTTTTAGTCTTTTTTCTGTGACATAGTATTTCTTTAATCTCTTCTGAGTGGGAAAATTCACTACCAATCCGCTACGAAGAAAATCGCAATATACTGAGTCTTCCCTTAAACGCAGAATAAATTCAGATATCCTGGGGTGAGTTTTCTTAAAACTTGTATTTATTTTACTATTCCAGATTTCTAAAACGTTCGTTGTTCTATGGCGTTCATCACAACAGCTCCATGCATCTCCAATAACGTTATTTTTTAACCATTGTTCGACCATATTATGTCAAGCATATAACTGTTGAAAATGTATGTTTCTTCCATTTGCAATTTAATAATTTGTAGTAAATAACGACAATACTAAAGTTAATTTATTGTCATTTAACGTTTCCTGTTTTCTTGCTTTTATCTTGCGGCTTGTTATATCATCTGTATGTAATTGACAATGATTTTGTAAACTTTAATATTGTAATTAATTCAAAGCTTTCATTTTTCACACTGTGAGAAAGGGCATTATTTTCTTGAATATCTGATACGCAGTAAAATTTAATAATTTTAAAAGAATTGAAAGCATGTTTCAGACAGGAATCATTGTATAAGAGCCTTTTCTAGAAGCTTATATGGTTTTAGAACTGAATGCTATCAAAATATTTAAAACGTTGTTTCGAAATTTTCACATTATAATTATATTAAATTCTAATTTTATAAGTATTCTTCACTTAAACAGCTGAATAATTTAGATATTCTCTCATTGACAAAACATTTCCCTTCATGATCACATACACATATATATATATATAACTATATCTATTGACGACCTAATGCAGCGGTTATCAAACTATGCTTCGATAAGTTTCGTATGAACTTTCCTTGTGATCCGCACAGGCGCTCCAGGAAGATAAAATAAATAGAAATTGAATGAAATTAAAGAATAAAAAAAACTAGTATCACAGTATGAAAACTAGGAATTACATTCTGAATGGAAATTTGCCGAGTTGAATTTCGGATCTTGTGTAACAGACGACGAGACTGAGCGGGGTATCAGACTTTCGTTCATGCTGTTCCGCGCGCTGAATTGTGAAGGCCCTTCTCGAAATTGAAGCGTCCAATCGATTCCTTGGAGCTGCCCACTCGAGAATTGTCTCGAAACTTAGCTCCATATAAACAGATGCTCGATAATCAGTTTTAAGTTACTTCAGAATGAATTTTTGTAACTATAAGATTGTAATTTCTTATCAAGTTTCCATGAGTTCTTTGTGGATTATGAAAGTATGAAGAATGTTGCTTGAATATGAAATTTACAGATGTCTTATGATAGTGTTGAATGATACGATAAAAATAATAAACTGTATAAAACAACGACTTCTTGAAAACAAGCTCTTCAAGCCGATGTGTGAATATATGGAAAGCCACCTTCAGTTTCTGGAGCTGCACACTGAAATAACATGTTTGTCTGGAGGAAAAGCGTTGATACATATGTGAATGGAGCTGCGTGCGGAAGTAACAGCAATTTTAATGTTCTATAGCCTCGCTCTGCTGATCACGGTTTTAAATGATGAAGACGGGATGTGCATAATAGCGTTCTGGTTGATATATTTAAAGAAATGAATCTATCACTACTATCCAAAAAATAAGAGTTTTTGATAATTAATAATAAATTACACGATTAATAATATTAAACTGGAACTGTCTCCGAATTTGTACTGCTAGCTGTCAGGACGGTTATCACAGGCTTTCCTGTCTCTGGACACACATAATTTCATCTCTAATTATTATTTTCTCTTTATCTAGACTTTTTGTTTCTGTACGAGATCTTTGGGCTGCATGTAACTGACAATGATCCATGCGCTTAATTCTTCCAGAAAGCTATCGCTCTTGAAATAAGCAAGCCTCACTAGTGGCCGAGTGGTTAAGATTGCTGAATACGGAGTTCAACCCGAGTTCGAACTAAGGCAAACAGGCCGGCTTCATTGTTGGTATTCGTGGTTTCCCCCCGCGTGTAAAGTAAAAACGAGCAAGTTTCTCCTAGAAAGTCTTCCACGGAGACATTCCTCTCCTTAGGCACATAGCCTTCGCGAGTTAAGCAGATAGCCTTCGTAATAGCCTAACCTAACTTAATCTTCAGATAAGCACTACTCCGAGTTTTTCTCAGCTAAAGTACAACTAAAAATAGTGAAGTAAAACTAAAGTAGAAATGAAGTAAATCTATGTTTAAGATGTGCGTGTTTTCATAGTCACGTTTATGTCTCATATCAGCAGTTTAGTATTCATATTTTCCATTTTTTCGCAACTCAGAAAAGGAAGTTTTCCTTAGAAAGACAAAATCATGTTACTATTATTATTTTATTTTTACTTACACATATGTTTTTCATAATTTTCAAATGAAATTTTTGTAGGGCATAAACGTTCCATAAATTTCCGATCCTGAATTACTTTTTTCAGAAAATTGAAAGTAATTCTGCTATTTTTATGGTTAAATGGAATAAATACTTTTGAAGAATTTATGGCTGAACAAGATAAGTAAAACAGAAATACTAGTATTTATTACGAAAACTTTGAGCAACCTAGTAAAGCAGAAGGTTCATTGCCATTGATGTATATTTCTTCCTTCCTCGTTATTCTGAATAGCACAGTTCGTCTGGCTAGTCGTTAGTAGGTTTAACATCGGCTAAGAAATATTACAACATATTAAATGCCTGATAACACGGAAAATATTATAGAATAAAAAGTATCGATGAAAGCTCTGTAATGATTTTGAACTTAGTATAAAAATCTATCATTAACAATATAAATAAATACTATGATAAAAGTGGTAAATGCAGATGTTATATGATGTCGCATGTTTCTGATTATTTAGTTTAAAAATATTCACCGATTGACAGGTATCTTTTTTAATGGGCATTGGTATATTCACTGATATTCATTAATATTCATTACAATACTTCAAGTAACATTTCACCAGAACTGTATTGGAATCGTTAATTTTATTAAGGTTCGACTTTCCTGAAGTTCTGTAAGGTTCAGAAAGGCTACATTTTTAAACTTGTCGGTAATAGAGACATGAAAACAAGCTTACGATTATTCATTTCTCTAATCCTTTCGCGTGCAAAGTACAACTCTAAATCAAGATCATTGTCCTTCAGCTACAAAGAAGAAGCAAATATTTGTTCACTCTCGTTTCGTTTCGTTTCAGCACTTCTTCTCTACTATCTATTCTTTCCCCAGCACCCTGCAGATTTTTTGAGGTCAATGCCATTACATTGTACAAAAAATCTTGTTTCTCGAACTCCTGAGCTGTAGGGAATATCTAAATTTGTTTCACTTGATTTCGTTTTCGATTGCTGTGGAAAGTAAATTATTCTTTAAACAATAGAACATCCATAACTTGCTTGCCTGCATTAGTAAGCAAACTCAAACAGCGAATGATTCAAAAAGGAATTTGATTTAAGAGGTCAAAAAACTGACGTTATTGTGTGATGGATTAGGGCTATTCTTGTTCAGACTGAGATGACATTAGAACCTGATTTTCGAGACAGGACCATTTTAAAATAGCACTGATGTCAAATGCTGTATACAATAAGAAGGATTCAAAAATTTTAAAAGTCATAAAAAATTTAAATGCATGACTTTAAGCAATTCAATAGTCACGCTTGATGAAATAATAGACAGAGGACTTTGAGTGATAGCCGTCAAGCTCGGGCTCAAATCCCAGATAAAGCAATGGATGTTTATCACTGCAATGCCTTTTCAAAATGTGCAAGCTCAAAATTGTTCCTAGTTAGAAATAAGACGGAAGATGGGCAAGTATTCCAAGCGTACTTTGCCTTAATTGAATAATCTTATCTAACCGAAACAGTCTGAAGCGATCTGGGCTTACTTCAAATATGCAACAAACTCATACTTCGTTTGACATAGGAGACAATATAGTGTTCTGGAATGAAAAAACTTTGAAATGTTTTTTGTCTTTCTGAGCTAACTATAGATCTTAACCATAAGACCGTTAAAGCTTGTCATAGAGATGTCCGAAATCTAATCGTCAGACGTTGAGCAAGAATAGCAGTTTTCCGCTTTGATATACGAGTATTTGCTTGAAAACATTTATGAATCTTGAAATCTTAAATCTGGTCAGTGTCAACTAGTACATGATTTAAAAAGTTCAACACATTTGCAACTCAAAACTCTCTTTCATTTTATTCATCGTTAATTAAAAGTCATTTAAAGTTAAGGTAAAGTCAAGGAAAAGAGAATGTGTTTTGTAAAAGGCAACATTTCACCTTTCTTAAATCTTAACACATGTAGAGTTTTTATTTATTAGATTAAGGTATTATGTTTATAACGAACTATAAAGCAGTAAATTATCTACAAAATTTCTGAAACTGTTTTTTTTTCCAAATCGTATCTCTTAGCAATTAGTAAAACTCTTATGTATTCCCAAGGTAAATTTTATCCAAATGATATTCTTTCAACAACTCTTATATCATCATTCAGATTCAGTTTGAAATCCACAGACGAAACTTGTATGCAACAAAAACAAGTCAAATATGATAAAATTATTGCGAAATCCTCTTTTTATTCTCTAGATATCATCTGTCATTGGCAAATTATTAGAAGCATTGTATTGTTATATAAAGAGTGTGGAAAGGTTTCGTGAATTTTTTGTAACTTTTCCAAAAGTAAAGAATGCAAAAACAAATCTGAACACATTTTTTCTAATTAACATTTTATTGGCAATTTAAGAGCTGTAATGGAATTATAATTCTATCGTTAAGAGCTTGGGAGGATATGTTTTCATGGCCGACATAGCTTTCCAATGTCTCGTGGCTTAAATGAAATTTTCAGTGGGATGTGTGACTATAAATTTCACATATATGTGTTTTTAAATATATAATACTTATAATTTTTGTTCTTTTAATCTACATTTATGCGGAAATGCGAAGCCATCGTTGTTGTTGAGTGATGCTCACTTGTCTTACCTATAGCCAGCCCCCTCGAGGCAAAGCCAAAATACCAAAATATAAAATAAATAAAATTTGGCTGTAGGGAATATCTAAATTAAACAAGCTGCCCCGTTGCAAAGCCAAAATACCTCGTGGCAAGGAGCGCAAGATACGCCTGTCGTTGGCAACCTTACAGATGACAGTGCGATTTAGCTCAGTTCCGCCCCAATTTTGATGGAAAAATACTCGGGGTGGACGAGTCCGAGGGTCTCCCACCCCTCTTCCTTACTACCAACTTCCCGAAAGGACTTTCGGCTTGCGCTTATTTAGAGTGCCCCCATGCTTTCTCCGAGATTTGAACCCGGGCACTTCGGCACGGCAGTCAGCTACACAAACCGCTATACCGGTTGGGCGGTGAAGCCATCGTGAGTGTTATATACTATATTCTATGACTTTGTGCTACACTTAAGAGCTCCTTACAAGACAAAATGTGCTCTGCTACAGCAACGCTACAATCAGTATATTAAATAATCGTAGAAACTGCATCGTATTTGTCCAGTCTACTCACACTACAGCATCCTAGTTTATGGACGACAGTTTACTGATAAATGTTTCGTCCAAATCATTAACAGTTACTCGAGATTCTAGGAAACGAGGTACAATAAATCTGATTGCTTGGTACCATTTAGGTCTTCTTACCACTATTAACGAATGTGAAATGGAAACGATTAAGAATGCTTCAGATTTTTCCGTTTGTTGGGTAGTTCAAAATGGAATTCAAAATAATAACAATGGAAGTTCAAAATAATTACATTTATATTCTCTTTTCTGTGCATTAAGTTCACCATGATGATGCAAAGACATTCAGCAGCAAATAGAATAGGGAGAAAATATCTTAAACACTTCATAATGAACGGATTTGTTAGGTAATCACCTAGTCTGTTTCCTCTTGCCATCTGACAGTGCTCACTTGACAGCTGCTCACATGTTTCCTTGGAACTCTCTGGCTCACCCATATAATACGTATAGCGCAGACTAAGAATCACCAATCCATATCATTAACCCTTTATAGGGAAATGACGAGCTGTCGAGTCTCGCTTCTCTGTATCAGACTCTCAACTGGGATTAGCAGCTCCAGCCAAAACATTTAAAGTATTTAAGCATTAAGATATAAATCCGTTTAATTTCTGTAAATAATGTATTTTAAAGTAAGTTAAGAATAATTCTGCTCTGAATGTGCTAAAAAAGATGATCAGAAGATACAAGTGAGCTTTAAAAAATTGTAATGCAAGTACTTAACCCAAATAGACAGGCACAAAATTGATATACTAAAAAAGCAAATTTTGTAAGCTTGTTTAATCATCTGCTTCAATTCAGCATTGCGTTTCTTGCTTTTACATACATCCAAAGATTCTTAAAGGTCCATATTCACACTAAGTACTCTTTTACATGTAAAATAAACACTTTTCAGTGCTGATATAATGCCATAAACTGGTGATGAGTTCCAGTTACTACCATATGAATTTATAGTATGTTACCTTGCATTGTATTCTGCTAAAGGCTACGACCTAATAATCATGTAAAATGATAAGCCAAGCAAGAAATTCCCCGTGATGTTGCAGAAATATTATGCACCATCGCAGTAAACAAAGATGGATAATTGATAGCACATTGATAAATTTATAAAAAATAGTATTTGCTAGTTCTAGATAATCATTAACAGTTATAGTGTTAATTAAATTGTTATTTTTTCTTCTATTGATATGATTACTTCGATTGATACTTTAATCATTATTTATGTCAATTATCTTAACCCAATTTATAACATTTCTTATCAGTATGGTTTACTTGGCAGAAGCCACACTAAAAATGTTTTAAAATTCTGCGTCTAAAAATTGTATGTTAGGAAAGGAGAAAAAAATCAATTTTCTGTAGCTAATCGTAATAGCTTTTAGTAAATGACCTAATGTCTCTAAAGTGATCTAAAACCCTATCATATTTGGTTCATTTCTTAAAATTTTAACTCGGGATATGATTAATTGCTCAAGAGATATTTAATTACGTAATCTTTCTGAAACGCCTTGTGTATGTACACATATGTCTAGAGAGAAACGTTAGGTTATCGAAATGTGGCAAAGCTCATGACGGTTATCTGCCTAGTGGGAAAGATGCCTTCTTGAAGAACTTCCTAAGGAAAGGTGGCTCGTATTCACGTTATATATGGGGACAACCAACCATGCAGCTAACCCACTCACCTTGAATTGGAACCCAGGACAAACTATAAGCAATCAGCGGTCTTAACTACTCCGCCACTGACAGAACATGGCAGAGAAAGATAAATGAGGAGGATTTATGCTGAAATAATGATAATAAAATAATATAGCAATCTATTATGTTAACGCATGTTTTATTTATTTTATTGTTTAGCATTGTAACTAATGATAAAGTAATAATATGAAGTCCTTATCCCCACGATAAAACTGTTTTCCAAAGGATTTAAGATGATTTATTTTCTAAATTTTCTTCAAATTAACTCTTAAACTTATAGACTACAGCGCATATATATTATGCGCATTTGCATGATTTCTATCCTAAAAATAGTAATATGCTTATGATAAATCTTTTTGATGTGCTCCTTTTTAAAACTAATCCTTGTCACAGAAATCTTATTTAGCGCTTAAAATGGGTGTTCTATCATAATGGGAAAAGTAATTTTTTTGCCAATTATAATTAAACCAAAATTTTACTAAAAAATAATAAAAAAATGTCTGTCCATCTGCTAAAAATGCCACCATACTTAATTTAAGATGAAAAGTATAATGTTAGTTGTTTTCACATTTGTGTTTGCTTCGGTAACATGTCGTTTGCAACTTCTCCTTTATACTGTCACCTGCTCAAATTATGGGAAGTAAAAATTCATAATCTTAGAATAGAGGATGCAATTGTGAGTTACTTTACTACGTTTTATTCAATGAATTATGCAAAAAATAAAAAGGATCTGTGAATGAACACGACTACCTGTTTTCGAAGAAATAATCATCAGAAAACGCATAAATATAGTTATTATGTTCTATGACACGTATTAAATTTAATTAATTATATACACACACACATATATATATACAGTAGAACTTCGGATTACGAACTTCACTTTGCGAACAGCTTTGCTCACGAACAAACTAACTGAACAAGAAACGCCTTGAATGAAGTATCTCGATTTATGAAAACTCAAGTTGGCAACATATGATTTTCAAAGTGTTTTGAGGTACCCTATGCCTCATAATCAACGCTCAGGGACCTTCTGAAAAGATTATTTTAATATTTTTTCCTTGCTTAACTCACATTAACAAACCTGGCAGTAAAGTTATTTACAGGACCATGAATTCGACTGGGAGAAATTATGAGCCAGACTCGGTTGCAAGCAAAGACGCTGAGAACGTTGACGCTATTTTTCTGTTTCTTTTTTTTTTTGTGTGTGTGGGTGTCTTGGCAAAAACCAAGTCTGGAGGTGAACACGTTAGGAAGTTACTACAGGACTGTAAGTTCAACAAGAAAGAACTACACCTTCAGACTGCAAAAGAAACAAAAATAAAAAGGCGATTGTGGAAGAAATGTCTTCAAAAGAAGAGAAAAAAATATGTGATTCTAGTTCACTGATTCGTGAAACTGTGCAAAATACGATAAGCTTCAAAGTTTTCAAGTAACGATATTAGCATGATAAAGAAGTAACAAGCCACAGCATAAGCACTTTGAGTGACAATGCCATGTCTCACTTTAGAAATGTCTTAAAATACAAGCAACAACAGATCAGATTTGATAAAATTTTACGGAAACAGAGGGCCAGTGAGTCTTAAGCACAGTCGTGTGGTGTTTAGACAAAGAAAAGATAACCGAAGATTTTACTAAAGATAGTTACTGGGTGTTTTTATAAAAGGGAATTTCGCATCCAAACAATAATACTTTCCTCATTACTTTCCACTTATATCGTTGTCTGTTCTTCTCAGAGTACAATAAACTTAAGTTATGTTTTCGTAGATTTAATTTGTTTAATATTCGGGTTTTCATATTTAATGATTTACATTGTTTTGAAGTTATAAGCTTCAACCTAAAGCACTGTTCTCAACATTAATAAGCAATTATATGTGGTCCAAGAACGAAATGATCCATTTTACATTAAATTCTGTGGGAAAAATATTTTCAGTTTAAGAGCATTTCGGTTGATGAACGGCTTTCAGGAACGAATTCACACATATATAGCACATTTTTTTATATGCATGAATTATTACTATAAAACTGTAATAGAAACACTTACCCATACGTGCATATGTATATTAAAATTTTATAGCAATGAGAATCTGATGAGGATTTCGAAAATCTGATATATTTAGATCAAATTTTTCCTGTTAAGTTACTTCACTGCGTATTCAGAGTAAACAGAAGAAAAGTTTGAAGGAAATTCTTAAAAGCTACTGATTATTCGGCAAGTGGAAAAGAATGCATATAGTTTTTCTAAAATGATGCATCAGATTAACGACATTGTTACTTAAATATGACGCGTGTAGTTAAAGAATACTTCTTTCACCTAAACATTTCCTTAAGACTATTTTATGTGGAGAAGTATATACTGCAAACGTAAGGGAACAGAAGAAATTTACCGCAATAATTATTATTTCGCAAATTCACTTGCAGGCAAAAGCAGCCATCAAGCAAAACTTCTTTCATAGAAATCAAGAATCAGTATATTTATTATGTCATAGAATTCAGGTATATATACAGATGAACAACATATTAGTATTATACTAAATATATAAAGATGTTAGGATAACAGTAGGCCAGCTACGGTCATTAAGATCGATTTGGCAACAGTTTCTAAAGAAAGAAGATTGGCTTCTCTTTCAGCTTCATTTCAGAAATTAGGCGAGTTCAGATTAGCCAAGCAAGTTGCATTGGAGCCGCAGAGAAGCCTCTGGAAGGGTCTCTGTCGAAAGAGTCGTGTCATCAATTTGATAAAAAGGGCGGTTATTCGGTCCCTGCGTTTTGTTCCTTCAGATGCTGCTTGTTGCTGTTTGTCTCCTATGTAAATAAGAAACAAAATCAGGTATTTAGATATTTTTATGGCAATATAGTAAAATATGAAACAATGGCAAGACCTTAAATCTTATTTCATACATCATTAAAATTAACTTTTGCAACTTATAAGAAAAGTTAGCTGTTCAGTGAAAAGTCCTTGTAATTACTGAAAAAATTAATTTAGCTTTTAACTACTGAATGCTTGTAATTACACTTTGATATGAAATTTAAGAATTTTTCCCCTTTAAGATGTATTTACTGATGAAAGCATTTCATGCGAGATGAGCTAACTATTGATATTATGCTAGGCTGATTTTTTATTCGAAATGTAACCAGTTATGTTATAGCTATGAGCATTATTTTAACATAAAAATTATCAGAGTACAATACCGATGTACTTTCTTTCGCTGTTACGAAGATTAAAACGCAAAAAGTAAATCCCTGTCAGCTCATGAAACTTAGTTTGATTTCTAAGGACTTTTTCTTCTTTCTAAAATTAAATTAAATTTGTAAAATTTCTCTTGTGCATTTAATTATGCGACTTTCGTAATTAAAACCAAAATTTTAGGAAACTGTACTTCGTAATAATTTCAAGTATTTATTATTAATGCGCTTATATGTAATCGCTTATTAGGTAATTAATGTTATTGTTTCCTAGAGATAAAGAGATTCTGCTGATTAATACTCAATTGCATTTTCATTAAGAAGTTTTTTTTTACAAGTAACTTTTATGTAATTTGAGAATATAGTTTTCTCTTACGTTAATATTACAATTCATTCTTTTGAGTGTTACCAATACAATCTTTCACATCGACTGATGCCAAGTGAAATTCACTGTTACCAATTGTATTGCGAAGTATTTGAAGACTGCTTTTTCCCTATATTTGGTAATTCATTTGATGACGTGGAAATTATTAAGAAAGATAGTTCTTTGTAAAAGGAAAAAGTGCTATAAGAGGTTTTGTTTGTGGATAATCTTATGTACCATAATATTTCCTGGAATGTTTGCACAATATCACTTCTTGCTCTTATAAAATTTAGTGAAATTTAATATTAGACGAAACAAATTACTAAATTTATTCGTTGATGACTCATATGCTCATATCTTTTGGTGATATAAATCACAGAAGATTTGTTATGAAATATTTGCTTTCGTACGTTTGCAGAAGTTGTAGAAAATATGCTTCACTTTTCCAGTTTAGTTTTATACTACGGTAAAGATTTTTGAATACTCTCTAGCATTTGTTTAATAGAAAACTTTTTTAAATACAAAATTTTTAAGTTAATTTATTGAATTAGAGCCCTCAGGTAGTTCCTTTGCTGTGTCAGTTCAGCGTGATATTTCTTTGAATGTTTAATATGATATATGTATGTAAAACAGGAAATTGCTTTTTGTATAATATGAAACTGCGTTTATATTTTGTATAGAAAATTGTTCTGTGCTACATTAGCTGTTTAAAAATTATTTTAACAAATGTTTTCGTTGCTGTATTAGAAGCTGCTTGCTATACTATTATGTCCGAATGCCTGTAGTATTATGCTCGAATGCGCACCTCTATAGAAAAATTTGTATAGCGGTAAAGGAAAGTGTCTGTATCCACGGCGAAAGCTTAGTTTCAACTAGCGTTATTCGAGCTCTGTGTTAAACCACTAGCTGTTAAATAAGTGTGCTTGGTTTTTGCGTAGTTTGTGATTGCTTTTCGTTGATTTGTTCATTGAAGGTATTAGATGTTTTCAACTTTTATTAAGGTTGTACAATTTTTAATCAGTTAATTTTGAAATTTTTATTATTTAATAATGTATGAATTTCATCTCAATTAACTTATACTGGGTAGCTCACGCATTTACCTCATTTTGTGTGATAGACAACTATAAAAATTTGAGTATTAATCATTATTTATGTATTTATGTGTCCGAAAGAATGTTAGGGATATTCATGTATTTTAGTGCAAAAAATGAATTATTAGCAAATTGTTTCTTAACAATGTTTTAAAATTTCGTATTTACCTTCTTATTTTTCTTACTTACCGTTATTTCAGTTTGTAATAACGAATGAAGTTAAGTGAAAGAAAAACACATAACCAATTAAAAAATTTTTTTCCTCTTTTTACTTTCATTCAGAGGCTAAAAATGGATTACCTGTACTGCAACACTGCACAAAAGGCTATCGTCATACTAGTGCTGGATTAACCACAAAATAAAATATAGTACTTACTTTCAGTTTACGAAGAGGACAGCACATTCGATAACTAGTAAATACTCCTCAGTTTATAAAATAAATTCGGAATCGTGCAAGAGTAATAGATTATTAGTTACCTATGATTTTAAAATAGCTAAGCATTTTGAAAAATTTAGTTTTTCAAAGTGCATAGCTATCCTTAATGATAAAATGCCTTCTCATCAATATTTATCAGAAAAGACGAACGCCATGTTTTCTCTCACCTTTTCTGGTGAAATTATATACTCATTTATTTGTAACTACAGCATAGATTCGTTAGAAAATACTACCTCTTACATACCTGTTAATGTGTTGAAAAATTGTGTTTTAAGATCTCTTGCAAGCCTCATGTAGTTGACGTTCTGATTTGGTGGCCAGCCTAAAAGGGAAAGCATGGTTATTAATTCTAATGAAGTAATTTTTTTCAGTTTTTAGATCACGCAGCACGTTAAATGCTTTTAGTTATAATCCCTACGATGTCGAACTTTGATAAACAATCAGCTAAGCCGCATTTAAATTTGAAACAGTTCTGTAGGATCAGTTTTTTTTAAATTCACTAATTTTGATCTTTACATTGAAATTTTAAGGAATTATTTTTTACCCAAGAATATAAGCATTTGGCCAGCAAAAAGTGCACAGATGGAGATTATTCCAGAGGTTGTCACAAAATATGTGAAAAATATAAATGTCAGTTCCAGCTTTATCTAAAGTTAAATAAATCGTATCTTCTTTATATGTCAACAAAATTCAGTCTTCTATTCGGCATATTTTTTAAAAAATATTTTATAAGTTTTATTTGAATGTTTGAGTACAATCAGGTATATAATATGAAACTTAGTAGTGCACAGTAAAATGTTCTGCGAGTTTCCAATTTTAAGTTTGTTTTTCTTATATCCGACATAGACGTGACTGTTTTATACATTTTAATTATTCAAAATTGAAAGTTTATTCCTATAGAGGTTGTTTGTGATTCATGGTACTTTTCTGTAAACAGGATGCCAGTCGCCAAATGTGCGTCAAGCGCCAAATGCGGTAGCTTGTTTATATTGCGTCATGAATAACTATGCATTGATTTAGTTACCCATAAGCAGCAAAAAATGGACATCAAATGCAGGAATTTTCTCTCATGTTATCAGTTGTTTAAGGGGATGAACTAGCAGCTACCGGCTATAAACAACTGCTTGTTAGCCTTAAATGCAACGTTATTGACCCTGTATAGCTCGCCTCTAGTCGCCACCACCTAGATTCTTACCTTGTCGAATTCATGCGGCAGAAATTGCGTGGAAAATGCTTTCGGAAATGTTAAATGAAACTGACAATTTTAAGCCTCATATGTGATCTAAATTTAATCTTGGGAATTTTTTTTTGTATTTGTCTCTTATTATTTTTATGAAGCATTTAAGTACCGTTACAATTGCCATTTAGTTAGATTTCTCATCAATATGTTTGTTTGGCGTTAAATGACACTCCATTAACAGAAAAGTATTGTACTTAAAAAAATTCAGCTTTCAAAAATTCTTAACTTTTCAGTTAAAAAAAAGGTAAATATTTAAACGGTACATTGCGCACAGTTCTATGGTTTTCATTCTGATCAAAGAAATGAAATTTTTCATATTTTTTCAGAACTTAGCTTATAATTTCGCATTAATTTGTCAACATCTCATATTACTTGTTTTTGTCATTTTTCTTTCAACTAAATTCGTAAGGAGCATAGCAAAAAGCATACCCATGTTTTCAGTTCATGTATCTCTTACGGCCTCTCATAAGTTCTAAATTGAAATTTGTTTCAATATATTAAGTAAATAAAACTTACGACAATACGAAAGAACACTTAGGAATTAAATTTACTTACTTTTACAAATTCTAAAACATACTTATTTTAAATAAATTAGATTTAAAAATTTAGCGATAGTATATAAATGTATTTACAAAAAGATGTCAAAGTATTCATAATTATCTGTTCTCTCATGTAGCAGCCTATTTTTAAAATATTTTCAAAATATACGAATTTTATGTTATTTAGGATTTCTTCCAAACTGGGAAAGTCTTCAAAATTTAAACAAACGTGTAAATAGGGGCACTATTCGTTTCGTAGCGTAATATGAAGCATTTTATTATTCATTGGAAACGTTTTCTAAATAACGTATTCTAAAATCATCAAGCGAATATAATTGATTCATAACATTTTAAATTAAAAAGTTTGAAAAAATATTTATAGCGAAAATAAGTTACCCTAAAATATATTAGCTCATTAAGCTGTAAATTCGCTCTTTATACTACAGTAAAAATTTTCTCTAAAGGACATATATGAGAGAAAGCAATGTACGTGTTGTTTCGGATTGTTCACAATTTCAGAAAAAAATTTTCATACATATAACTATTAACCTTCATGCCACCGTATAGTTGTTTTAATTTTTCACGTCGAACGCAAATTATTATGTATGCAAAGCATTGTCACAATTTCATTGGCTTTAGAAAAGGTCTTTATGTATTTTGTTCTTCAGAACTGAATGAAATTAAATTAACCATAAAAGCATGACGATACGGAATAAAACAATATGAAAGGAGGTTTCGGAACAGGAAATGAAGTTTTCCAAGAATAAATCTCGCATATCTCGATGATTAAAAATATCAAGATCGTAAAGGTCGAAAACTTCTATACTTATATTAGTGGCATGGAAAATTTTTTCTTGGGTATGAAATGGTTTACTTTGAACGTAAAGAATAACAGCATTATTGAGTTTTGAAAAGATATTAGACTTTTCTTTGGCTCATTTTGTGAAAGAATCCGAAACAAAAACTTCAAATTTACGAAAACAAAATATGCGTTCGAGTTTGCTTAAATTTATATATTTATTGTCATTAGAACACTCTTAAATTTTACAAAAAAATTCTGGCGGTTTACTTTACAGTTGATGAATTTTCTTCTTTAACTTGCTTTCTGCGCTGTCTTCGAATACCTCAGATGTACAGTCTGAAACTTCAGTCACAGAGCGATCATAGAGAGTTACAGAAATGCGCGGCAATGATAAAGAACGTCGAATTTTTTGAATATCTAACATATTTAGAAAAAATACTCTAGATCAAATTTAGTTTCCTCTCTTTACTCGCGTAATTCTTCCGCGTCTCGAATTCGTATAGTTTTCTTTTATTACTGAATTTAGAACCTATCGCATTTGTGGAATCAATGTCTAAAATATTTCAGTCATAAATTTTATGATGCGAAGAACTTTGCTTCACAAATATTTTAGTTTGATTTCATAGTTTCCATGCTATTTTCGTTTACCTTTTGCATATTTTATTGACATGCGTCAAACCGCTTATGTCATAATGCATCGAGAAAGATAAATTTCTTCGATAGTTTGAGGGCAACGAAACGCATAACATTCGTAAATTTTCAGTTTACATTATTCCTTTTAGTAATAATACAAAGTTTAACAATTTTACTGATTCGCGGGTAATACGGAACGCTTATACTAAGACAAAAACTTACCTGAATCATAGTTAAGTCCCTGCTCACTAGGCATTAAGTCCAACAGATGCATCTGAGACCATGATCTCTGCAGACAAACCAAGAAGAGCACAGCAAAAAGCATCCAGCAAGCATTTGTCATTTTTGGTAAAGATCCAGCAGCCGGGAAACGAAAACAAATTTTCACTACTCTTGTCATTCACTCACATCCACCACGCGTTTAGAAAGTAAGAACAAGGTTTCACCTTGGAGATTTTAAAACCGCGCCCGCTCTGGAAGATGAGGACGCGTTGTCGTTCGCACTCGAGTCAGGAGTGATGCGTTTATATGAAGCGGCTTGTTGGAGAAGAGCAGGAAGTAGAAGTTAGTGCCCTGGTTCTTCTTGTTATATGCGGGATCTAGATTCCTCGAGGCGATCAGGCCCAATAACACACTAACCTTGTGGAGCTAGCGAACGAAATAACTGGCCTTGTCTTCTACTTATGCTTTATCCGATGCCGCTCTTTTCGCTTCTCCTTTGCCGTTTCTCCTGGTTGGTTCAACAAATTACGGAATTTAATTTCTAGGCCGCTGTTGGATGAAATCAAAGCAAAACATTTGTCAAAGTGTTAAAGGATGTGACATATTTCTTGAAGAAAGAAAGGAAGAAATAAATAAATCTCACTCGCAATATTTCATTCTTATATGAAAGTATAAAGCTGTAGTTACTTTGAATCGCAAACATTTATTAAACTTGTTTGAAACTCACTACTCTTGGTTCCACCGGCAGGAAAATAAGACTGCTGAACTCTGGTAATTCGAACCGCATTTGAATACTGGCGAATGGGTTGACTGCATAGGCGAATTAGTACTTTATCCCATATGTAATGTGGTTGATTTTAGTTTGGTTTATTTCATTAAGGCAAATCACTCGAGGGTTATCTGCCTAAGAGGAGGAATGCCTCCGTGGAGGACTTTCTATGCAAAATTGGTTCATATTCGTGTTACACATAGAGAATCATGAAAACGACCATGCAACCAGCCCGTTCGCCGGGATTTTAGCTCCGGACCGAACTACCAGTGTTCAGCAACTTTACCGCTCGGCAGCTGGTGGGATCGTATATAATGTTAATATGAGTCAGTTTTTTTTCCAATTCAGTCCATAACAAAAGCATGTCTTAGCTAGGTAGCTTTACCGTGCTTTGCCATAATAGTTTCAAAAAACACAGTTCTGGATATAAGATTCACCTTAATATAATGACCAATAATTGCTTCGGTAAATATATGAATTTCTTATTAAAAAGCATTTGCAATTAACTAGGTTTTAATTTTCTGCAAGGATCGATTATTGATTAATTCCCGGAGAAGATTAGAACCTCCTTGCATATTCGACCAATTTCTTTTAAATGGACTTCAAAACAATATTCACGCGTAGTCATATCCGCAAAACACGGTAGTTGAGTCCTGATTTAAGTTTGTAAAGTCCCATTTGGTCGTAAAATAAAGCCACGGGATATTGGTAGCATACATCGGAGTACGAATCGCTATGGAACAGGGTGAGTGGAAACAAATTTTCATATATTTTCTGCGTGTAACGTAAGTATATGGTAGGTTTCTCCCGACAACCCTCCATGAAGACACACGTGCCTTGACAAATAACCTCTAAAAATTTTGCTGTTGTCAAACTGATCTTGACGATTCATGGTTGAGGAATGGACTGGCTGCAGAGATATTTTCAAGGTCACCCCTTCCGTGTGCAATATAATGCTTCACCAATGTCCACACAGAAACTTTTTTTTCAATTGTTAATGTATTTAAAACAAGAAAAATTAAATATGGTAGCTTAGATAAAAAAACTAGAGGAATTTAAATTTCTGAGATAAACATGCAAAATCTTAACATTTTAAACTTATTCGTATAGAATCGGTAGTTCTACTACAATAACACGCCCTCCTCGAGTTACTTTCGTAACGGGCCAATAGCCCAGTGGTTACCGCTAAATGCTGCTCATGCCACCAGGGTTCAAACCCAGATCAGCGGGTTGTCTACGTGGTTATTTTTCACTATGTTATGTGAATACGAGCCAGTTTGCCCTAGAAAGCCCTACACAAAGGCAGATGCCCTCTTGTACTTGGTCATAGTCAAATAATAAGCTAACCCTGTAATGCGTAAAATATTACATAACTTGAAATTTACGCATGTGAATTTGTAAATTGTACAAGTATAATTTCGCAAGAAACTACAATGCATGACTGAAGAGAAATGCTGCTTCTCTAGCATATTCTATTCTTCTCGATATTGAAGACAGAGTAATCCGAAGAGTTTGGATAATCATCTTGACGATATTGTGATGAGCATTTCACAAACATGTCTCGAGTAGATTGTGGTCATACGCATTTTATTTGCAGCGTCAGTATATCTGATCTTCCCATGACTTCGTTAAACTGTGCTTTCTTTAATCGTTCGGGCTATCTACGAATAGCTCTAAATGCATTTTCGTGTTTGATACCTGCTTTCTCTTGTAATTTTCCATGTAAAGATCTAGTCTTCTACTGAATAATCAGAAAACTCGGGTCCGCTTCTAGTGAGACAGTAAATTTTCCATCTCTGAAATCGGCCCAGCCTCCTGTGATGGTAATATTTGTGCACTTCAACGATATTGCATCTTTCATGTTTCCAACAGTGCAAATATTATCACTCTTGTATTCTTGTATTCACTATAAATATTAATTCATATCTCGAGGTGTTGTTAATGAAATCTCTTCTTTTTCATACGAAGTTTCATAGCATTCCTTTTTTTTTTTGTGTGTGTGTGTGTGTTTCAAATCCTCTTTAATGGACGGACAAAATAACAGACATTGCTGGTGATAAATAAGTGACTAAACTAACAGTGTGAGTGTTACTTAAATGCAAGAAATACGGATCGTAAAAAGATTAAATTGTTTAAGAAGTCCTTATTTGTAATTAGCTTCATATTGAAAGTTACAATTTTTACGCACTTTTGTTACTACGAATTAATATAAGTCGGAGGATTACTGTAACTGGGCTGATTTAGCTCATTCATAGTAAAATACACTAGGACCTTTCCTCAGGGTATGGGTTGCCTTCGTAAAAGACTGTCTAACATATGTCTAATTTAACATATGTCTAAGATGTCTAACGGAGAAGATCTGTATTTGCATTACGTTGGCTGTCGTCATATCTATTTCAAATAAGTCGGTATCTTTCAGAGACTTCTACATGTAACCATCTCTTTTCCTTAAACAGAGAGCTCTCAAATATTTTGCCAAATTTTACGATTATGTCGATAAAATTTTAACATTTCTAGCAGAAAGGACATTTAAGAGGGAACTAAACATTTGATAGTTCATGTTCTTACTTTGTTTCATAGATCAATATTTAAAATTTAACCTCTTTGTTTAGCTTGCATAGCAGTTATCATTTCTTAAGTTTAAATTATGAAGCGAAGAAAATTTTTAAACTGATAAGTCTTTTTAAGGTAACAAATGCCTTTTCTAAATTAAGATACTATTTTTATAACTTTGTCTTTTAATGTGCTTTATCTGTGGAAGTTTTACAGTTAGTGATTCTATACTGCAAAAACAATGACCGCGTAAAATTTTATAAAATGCTAGCAAAAATATATTTATTTCTCTACTAATCTTTTAATGAATTAAAATGAACTTTGAGATACTGAATATTTCGTAAAATAGTTTTTTTTTAATTTTGCAGTAAGAGAAAATACGTCCGTGGGAGTGAAACCACAAAACATTCGGATAAGTGGTCCTTTTGCTTAAAATACGAAAACGTTGGAAATATGTATATTAAGAAAATTGCGCGAATCAAATAACATTTTCTTTAAAATTTAATAAAGGCATAACCTCTTTAATTGTTCTACATGTTCTTACCAAATATGCAAGATAAGAGAAAGCTGAAGTGCAATAACCTTTTCGATTTGCTCATAAATCATTCAGTGAGAAAACCGTAACTAGATCTTTTTTTCAAACTGAATTATTCTAATTGGCTCCTTCTGTGATAAAACTTTTATTACCAAGCTCCAACTAGAGCGCAGCACAACTGATGCCATTCATTCTCAAAACGTATAATTATGGCACTCTAATATTAAGCTATTGCTTGGAAGGCATCGGTAATGAAAAAGATACAGAATCTAGTCCAAGATCGGGAAAGAAATTTCCCGCTCTGAATTTTAATCATAGAATTCGTGTTACTTCTAGAGGCGTGCTGGAAACGCCTCTCGTGCTTTACTGCGTGTTACGAATTTTCAAAATTTTAGCATATTTTTTCTTAGTTACGCGCAATATTTTTCTACAGATAAAAATGGCAACTTTCCGGGAAATCAGATTTTGAGATGGTAAATTTGTACTTAATTCCTTAACAGTCTTTTGTTTTATTGAAGACAAATACAGCTTGAAGCAGTAAATAATAGAGTAAAATAAAGTATAAAAGTAAAATTTCAATGTTCTCAGAAAAGTTTTGATTTTACCCCAAAACTACTTTTGGTTTAGTATTACTCATTCGTCGTAAAGCTGTCTAGATTCCGAAGTTATTCAAAAGTTTCATTTCCATCTGCATTACGCTGTTAGTTAATTTATTCAAATTTAATTTTTTAACTCTTTCATTGAACTGATTCAAGCTTTAGATTAGATTGTGTCAGTGAGTAAAAATCTACAAAACTAATATTTTAAATTTAACGTAGAGTAGAATTCGAGCTATGCAAACTTAAAATGACCCATCTAGATATTCCAAATAATTTTTTTTTACTTAACGCCAAACGCGTAACTGTATGCAAATAAGAGAGTTTTATTTATTCGCTTATCGTATTTTATTTCAAAAACGATTATACACTTTAAAATATGAAATTTTTATTTCTATACATCGAAATGCAGAATACTTTTTTATCCACTAAATAAGCAATGAAATTTTCTTTTTCGATGCTCTTCAACAGGTTTCTTTCTTTGATAGCATATTCATTAAGTATTAATATCACACTTATGCTGATAAAAAATGGCATTCAAACTTGAAGATGAAAAAAAAGGACAAAGAGCAATACAGCATACAAAGGCTAACAGAAAATCACCAGATTCTGCTTTTAGAAAAGAGAAGTATCTTTTATAGCTAAATATTGACTCGCATAATGAGTAGGGTAGACGATATGTAATACATATATGCAGTATATAAATACTTTTTAATTTTGGTTGTTTGCTACATAGATCCGGCAGAAGGAATGCCCTTTTCGAATCTTTCTCCGAGGTATTTTCTACAGCAAGATTTAATTTCTTTGATTATGGCAAAATACGGGAGGGCTATCTAATTAAGAGAAGAGATGCCTTCTTTGAGAACGTTTTAAGAGAAATTAGTTAGTATCCACTTCGTTACCTACTGGGAGAAAAACCATTAAAAGGCCCATGTATTCAGATCGAGTCGATCTAGTGTTCAACGAAAGCATTCAGCCCCTGGAATTTTCTACAGGTTTCTGTAGCTCTTGATACTTTTCTATGGGTTACATTATATTATTTGAATATGGAAAAGTACACAAGGGCTATCACCCTAAGGGTAGAAATGGTTTCATAGAGGACCTCTTAAGAGGAACTAGCTCGTATTCACATTACGCATGGAAAGAACCAAAAATTCCAACAGTCCAATCAACCCTTTCGCCTGGACTCTAACCCAAGTCGAACTATCAGTATTCAGAGGTTTTAATGAATCGGCCACCTAGTGGGCGCCTTTTCTATAGCAAAATCATGCATCAGTTTGATACTTTTCTCAACTCATTTCAACTGGAGTAAAATATTTCTAACAGACGTATCCCCTCAAAAAATTATTCATTAATTTTAAAATCTGAAACAAAACTAATGTTAAATAGGAAGAATTTCTGTGTTTATTTTAAAATGAAATTATTTTTTTAAGTTGGTAAGCATGTACTTTTTTAATTCTCTAATTTTCTTACGTCCTTTGATTAATCCTCTTTGTAAATTCAGAAAAAAATTCACTTCCTTTCCCACTGCGGTAAAAAAATTTCCTAATAGCATTTTTGTAAAGGTTTAAACTGCACATTTTATGGAGATTTAGTATAAAAAAATATATTTTATTATGAAGTAACTTCAAACTAAATTATGAGACAAGCATGGCGACACATCAGATTCGGATGGGATAAAAATGTTTTAATTAAATTTCATGTTATATGCAGAGAAAAAGGCGAAAGAGCGCAAGTATTATTAAAAAGATCGCAGATTCTCTAACTGTGCCTTGGGATATTAGATTGCCACTTTGTTATTTTTTCATCGGTTTGGACGTCAAAGGAATTCCCGTAATTAACTACTAACAGTTCCGGAAGCTTCGCATCTCATCTTTGATCTAGTCTTTACAGCCTGGAGCAAATCCGTGCTCAGCTCAACCCTCGAACTCGTATGTAATAAAAGATTCGCAGGCTTTTGCTATGCAGTTCTTGCTTACAAAAGAAAGGCCATCGTTTATAAAATTATGATCATAAGAAAGAATTAGTAATTGTTTCTTTAATGCAGAGTCGTTAAACTTATTCATTTAAAATAACCTATTTGTTTTTAAAATTAAATTTGTTTAATTCTGTCTGCTCGCTAGATCTTTTTATTGCTAATTCTTGATTTTAAATCAAAAGCAATATATTACGTATCAAATGTGATCTAATTTGTATATCGTACATACCTAAAGTTTTACATTCAAGATTAGAATGTCACGATCAAGCCTTCTTCAATCTTTTTATTAATACGCTTAAACCCTCTTTCAAATATCCTGTCTGAAAAATGTAATACAAAATGTACGTTACTGAAGATTTACGAGGAATATATTATTTAAAAATGCGAAAATAACACTCTAAAGCTATATACTTGATGGGAGAGATAACTTTATGGAGAATTTTGGAAGAGAAACTAGATCTTATTTACTCTTGAGCTTGGAAAAAATCACGAATATTTCATGTAGTCCCCCCCCAGTCAAAACCAAAGCCAAACGAATCCGTTTCGCGTTCAGTGACTTGAATCCTTCGGTTTACTAGGCCCAAGCTTTATTTAAATTGTTAAATATGTCAGAATACACAGGATATTTGGAAAAGGTAGTTTACAGTATTTCTTTGAATGTCTATCTTAAACAAGCATTTCTAATCGTGCATTTACAGTTTAACTTGTATTTTCAATTAATGAGCTTCTTAAAATATAGTAGTTTTATGAAAAAAGATTAATGTTGTGAATAAAACGCTCTGTAAATACCTTTTATATGCTCCTGATAGAACAAAACCTCGGATTCATAAAATATAGTTTACACTTTTATGAGATGTACACGACAAATTTCATATCTTTACTCCCAAATTAGGAGAGAGATTTAGGAACGAATTTACGGGCTGATTTAATCAGTTTTGCAAAGTGCATTACACATTGAAATTAAAGATTGTTTTAAAAAATTTCTGAAGCAAATACAAAAGTCTTCTTTTGATGATCAGTGCCTCAGTATCATGTAAACAGCACGCACTGTTAATTTTGTAGGTAGCCAGACGACAATATTAGCTTCGCTTACATCTGCGAAGTTTGTAGTATATAAAGTATAGAGCATCTAATGTTTAACGTCCACCAGCGTAGCTGAGTGGGAAAGTGATGAATACTGGTAGTTTCACCCATGTTCAAATTCCATCAAACAAGCCGATTGCGTGAGAGTTTAAGCTGCTTTTTTCATATGTAATGTGTATACGAATCACTTTTCTTAGTCCTCCATAAAGGCATGCTTTTTAGGCAAGTACCCTCGCGTGCGCTGTTAAATTTAAATAATCCCTTCAAGTGTTTGACTTATTAATGCACAGTTTGTGCCGGAGTTGTTGCTGCATTAACCATCTGAAACTAAGTTTTACACGAAGCTCTACTATTAAGAGTTGAAAATAATTTCATAGAATTCTCTAACTTAATAAACGTTTCAACTTAATATACAAGATCGATTTCACACGACAGTGCTTTCGAAGTTTTAAAATACGTCGTTATTAATTATTACACCAAGTAAAAGAAAAACTGCCCATATTTTCACTTTTCTGTTTGTAAGAGCTCTAAGTGATTTCGAAGGCCTAGCAGCGGCCGAGCAGTATAGTCGCTGAACCTGGTAGTTCCGACTTGTGTTCGATTATACGCGAACGGGCTGGCTGCCTAGGCGTTTTCCTCATGTCTAACGTGTATACGAGCCAGTTTCCCTTAGAAAGTCCTCCTCGAAGGCATTTCTTCCCTTGGACAGATACCCTTGAGTGCTTTGCCATAATTAAATAAACCAAACCTAAATGATTTCGCATAGTTGCCATAGTAGTATGCAAATTACATTCATATTACATACTCTACAGCGATATTTCCCGAAGAGTTTAGACTCGCGGGGACCCATATGAATATTTTTACTCTAAAAATAATACTGTGACAATGAAGTTTCGATACATAAGTATATATAACTATTAATAACTAATTGATAATTATAAATCGATTAGTAAGATTTTTTAATTGTACAAGTTTGTGAGCAATGCTGACACATGCGTAATGAATGATGTGTCAAAAACCAGATTTTTTTATCGCAGTGTTGTGGAGTCAGTATATAAAGCACAGGATCTGTTTCAAGAGAAAAAATCCTAGAGTTCACAAATTAAAGGCATTTTACTGAATAGTATTTTGTAAGTTACCCAATATTTGGATTTTTGTGATACTTCTACATACAAGACTGGGGGTAAACAAAATTTACCGAACCATTTACTTGTATTCCTACAGTCTGTTTAATACACGTTACAATGTTAAAGCAAGCTTCTGATCGGTAATTTAGGCTTTCTGTGCAAGGACGGAAAAACCTCCTCTAATCGTCCTTGCATGACTCCAATTACTAAAAAAAATCAGCTTATCGGATATCTAGATCTAAACAAAATAAATTCGAATTCTAATTTCAATTCAAATCACACTCGTTCTGGATTTGAACGCTAATTTGAAAAAGGAGGAGAATGTACCGTTCCATTTCACATCACGTAATGACCATACATACTGCATACTAGGAGGTATCATTTACTATTTCTTAGATCGAGATAACATTGATTGCGGATATACTTCACGACTCTGTTCATCACAATGAATGAAATGATCGCTTTTTTTTCCTTTTGAAGTAACATTGTGCTAAATTAATTGCATTAGACTTTATATAAGTTGTTTAAGATGATTTACTCTTTTTAGGAAGTTTGCCAACCCATATATTTTTCCTTTCTGTGTTCTTGATTTAACACATTTTTACGCTTTTTACCCCTTTAACAGAAAGAAATTATAACAATGACACACTGAAGTCAGTGAAAATACAAATTTAAATTACTTAGAGAAAAAAAATAGGTTTAACCTTGAACTTGTCTCAGAATATCACTAGTATTTGATAGCTACTATGGAAACCTAAGAACTTTTACGAAATAATTGCGGAAACTCCAGACCTGAGTATGGTTACATTTTGCTTGTTTCTTTGCATTTTAGAAAATAACTGTTATATCGGTTGCTTAAAGCCACTGCATTTCGTGGGAATTTAATCCTAATTTCGAACCATTGTGCTCAGGTATCTAAATTAACTTTATACCAAAAGCATACGAATTTAATAGAGTTCGCTTCTACTGAACTTGAAAACATATGATGTGCTGGTATTTTAGATTCATTTTTATGAAAACTGTCAATTTTAATTATTTTCTGTACTAGTTAGTAATTCTCATTATAACTGTGTTGAAAAGGATGTAAAATGATATAATCGAGGTAGACAGAAATTTTTTCTTCTGCCCAATTCTCAGTGGCCGATAAGCTTACCGCAGAAACGGAGATTTTGTTATTTTCGTGTGTGGCACAACTATGAAACGTATTGTCTTTTCGTGTGGGTAGCATCTGTGAAATGTTTGGAAAGAGAGCTTTATAAGGGTCTTTTGGGTTTCTTTTTTCCCTAAAGTATTCAGTCTTCAATTTCTTTGCAAAGTATTTTGTGGATAACATAATCTTTAAATCTGGCTAAATATTTCTTATTACTGGCTAATTTTTATTTGAAAATCTTACATTTTCAAATGCTGTAACGTCCAGCAATATACCTCAGACATTCAGATTATTAAGTGGATCAGACTTCGGCATTCGAACTAAAAATTCGGTAATGTTCAGTAAATTAGGTTCAATATCAATCGGTAGGTATCGAAATTGACAGATTTTCCGAATAGTTAAATGTATACCTTAACACAATACGTTGTGCAAAATGTTTTATAATTTTAGGCATACAAATGCTGTCCAAATTTATTCACGTATTTAAACGAGACCAATGCTTAAACTCCGATTAAGGTTATCGAAAATCAAAACTAGATATTTTAATTCTGAAGTCTTTATTAGTCAAGGTTTATGGGCTGCTTCATAACTTAGGAAAGTTACTTTAAAACAGAATAAAAAAAATTGTTTGCAATTCAATTTTAAATTTCTACTTAATTCTGCTCTCGATTGAGTGGGTGATTCTTAGTCAATTTAATCTACTCTCACGATGATCAGGATTCTATCTTATAAGCATTTAATACGTACAGCTTGACTTTATTGATTTCTTGCTTGATGAATTTGTCTGCTTTTATTATTTGTAAATGAAATGGCAGTTTGTCAATTTCAAAATGTCTCTTTAATGACTAGACATTTGGTTTTGTTGAAACATTTCATCTTCTATTTGATTGCCTTAGTTCTTAAATCTGGAAGTGACATTTCATCAGTGTGTTCTGTGCTCAAAATACACGCTAAAGGGCTATGACATTTTATAGAATGCATTTCCATTCATAATGCATTATGTGAGTCACATATTTGTATAATGTAATATACGAGTGTGCTGCAAATAAGAAAATCCAAAATAAAATTCTTAATAGGAACTGATTTGAGAAGCTCTGATTGCATCAATAACTCGAAGTATCATTTTTCCGTTTGAAACCTTGGAAGTCTAAAATGCATAAAAGTAAATTCTAACGCAGTATATGATGCAGTTATCAGTTTAAAAACACCAAGGGAGAAATATACGAATGGTGATGTTTTAAATTCAGAAAACTCCAGAATTTATATGCAAACTGTTAGAATATTTGATCGTATTGTCTTTCACTTCACTAATTATAACTACAGTTAAATTTCGAATGCGGTATTTTGCTCAAAATTTCGTCATTGCTTTACAATCAAGCTCAGCCTACAGCCTGCGTTTATTGCATAGTTACAGATTCAAAATCTGAAAACTTGGGAAGCACTCTTAAAAAAATTTGCAAGTTTCCGAAAAAGTAGTCTTTAATTTTCAGTCATTTTATAATGCACATATTTAACGAATTTTAAAGAAATTTTGTGTTTTAACAAACTGTTAATCTGTTTGCTAAAAGTCTTAATTTAATGCTACGCTATGCTGTAACTGTAAGTAAGAATCTTAGCATTACAACTTTTCAATGGTTTGGCTTAGTTTATTATAGTAAAGTACACTAGGGCTATCTGCCTAAGGGAAGGGATGCCTTCGTGGAGGACGTTTTCGCTTATAGCAATGAAGTAAATTTCTCACTAATGTAAAGAAAAATCTTTCAAGAAGTCACTTCTAATATTATATTAATGTTCTGATTTAGATATGTCTAAAATTAAACACTTTTAAACTAAGCAGACTTAGAAACTACTTATTTCTGCATCATACATACCTCCTCACACTCGATTAAAGCTGTTTGATCCATCCTATTTCATCAAATTATGAACTAGTGATGATACTACCAATGGTAGCATAGTAAGCTATTTAAACACTGTATCTCAACCCGGGTTCATAATTCCGGTGATCGGACTAGATACATGGAATGTTTTTGTGCTTTTCCTCATATGCAACATGATTACCAGCTAATATGCCTAAAAAAATCCTCTAGGAAGATACTACTCCTTTTAAGTAGATAGCCCTTGCGTGTTTTGTGATAGCCTAATAAATTCAATTCAATCCAGGCATAGTGATAATGGCTTCCATCTAAAAGCGATCTAACGAGACCGATGCTTCTAGATTCAGTATCAAGCTGTACCTTCATATGTTCTAGTTAGAATGCGACATTAATTGTGTTAAAACAGCAGATAATTGATTTAAAATAAGTAGTTTTGCATTAACTTATCATTAATCCAAGGAAAAATCAATTATATGCAGAGAGTTTTCTCACTAGGTTGGGGAGGGGGGAATGATAATCTCACAATTTTTTTTTAACTTCATTAAGGTAATAAATAGTTTATTAAGATCCATGGAAATCGAGAGCTTTGCGTTTCTCTGAATGCATCGGATTGAAACAAATATTCTAAATTTTAGAGTAAATTGTTTCAATTAGTTTGCTTAAGGTAAAATAATAAAATATTGTACTCGACCGTTCGTTATATAAATTGGGACAGGGCTCAAAATGTATTTTAGTCTTGATATATTTTGGACTTAATTAACAATCAGATACCTGCTTCTGTTTCCAAACGCTCATAATTTCAAATTTATAGCAGTTTAAAACGATTATATCAGCATATTTTATGGGAGTACTTTAACTTCGATTCTATATTTAATATAAATTTCTGCTCGAAAATTAAAGTTGAAGCTAAAGTGTGGCAAAATGTTTTATTCATTTGCCTTAATTGAATGATAAAACGTTTTTTATATGAAGATATGACTCATTGCGACTTTTATGAGACTAACAGCAGGATGAGTGTTGATTTCTACCTTAATCACTTTTTAATTTATTTTAAATTTTAATCATTAACTAACTAATATAATAGTTGACTCAACATAATTTGTGTTAAATTGTTTTGCAATAATAGCTATATTAATTTACTTTCAGCCACAAAGCTTTAGCAAATTTGAGCTGAACTGGCTGATTTTAAATCATCTTTTCTTTAGGGAATGTTCTGTGTTTTTCACTTCCTCGTTAAACGAAACACTTAGCATTTTCAACTCTTGAGTTATTTTTATGAATATAAAACGTACATAAAAATCCAAGCAGATTTTTAAATTTCGACATACAAAACAATAAAAATCTATAATTTATTATGCAATTTTTTCGGCTGACAGAAACTTCAGAATCGGAACACGACTTTTTTTACTTCAGGTATAAAAGTTAGTACAGTTGCTTTCTTATCTTTGAGAAAGAAATATTTTTGAGGATATGAATATCGTTATAAGACATAAGAATATTTAGCTCATTTGCGGCCGAGCTGTAAAATCGCTGAACAGATCCCGATTAACGGGTTAGCTGCATAGGTGATTCCGGAGTTTTTCGCCGTAAGTGAATTGGATGCTTACCAGTTTCCCTTAAAAAGCCTGTGCTAAGACATTCCTCTCTTAGGCAGACAGTCCTTGCAGAATTTTTAGCAATTAAACCACAAAATCATTTAATTTAACGGTAGTCCATAGGTAGTGTTGGTGTTTATAGCTTTTTGTGGAACACGCGAAAGATCCGAATATTTTTTTTCACAGAAAATCTTGGAAGAAAAATTATTTCTTGTAGTGTAAAGTCTCATAAACACAACGTTGAAACGCTAAACGCAATTATTTGGTGAGGCAGGTAAGATATATATATTCTGCTAATTAAGTAAAACGTCTAAAAGTCGTACTCAAAACACTGGGCGTTCGACGACGCAGACATTTCCTTCTCGGAGGCACTTTTCCTTGCCCGTTTGCTCCAAATTGCTTGGAGGTATCAGAATCTTATCCGTTTCTTCTGCCTACTAACGTATAATATCCACCCTTCGGTAGAAACTGGAAGATGAATTTCTGTGCTTGAAACATGTAGGTCAAATGGGAAATCACTCCAGCTACTTTTCGTCTGAAGTCATGGGAATCAAAGTAGTTGATATAGCTTAAAGTTTCGTGACCCAAAAGAGGCTGCAAACAGAATTTCTTTTTGAGGCCATGTTTTCATCAAATGACTGTGTTCTATTGACTTTTAATTCCCAGTTTACTTTGAACGTTGCTTTCTCTTACTTTTTTTTATTTGCTTGATACTACTGTATCGATTAATCAAATAAAACATGAAAACGGTTTACTACCATTTGAACCACTAGTTAGTCATATTTTAAAACGCCCTCATATCTCCAGAAAATAAATTCTCGTTCACACATAGATATCAGTAACTGATCCACAAAACTGTTAAAACATTGAGATGGTCAATAAAATTCTTGGAAATGCCTTGGTACAGGAATGTAGTCAATTTATCACTAGGAATGTTAACCTGACGAATTTTCAGTGGAAAATCCTAAATACGTCTTCATGGAAAACATTGCTTCTATAGTTTTCGATATGTTATTAATTGCTAAATATGAGGACGGTATTTTTGTCTTCTGATCCTTGAAAGTTCAGAGAAAAGAATTTCAAATCAACTTAACAAATTTTTAGGAAATATATATTTTAATAAGTTCGTTTTATAATTGTATTTCTTCTATTAATAATAAGTTAACTTGGAACAGTGCGATCATCACTGTAATAAAACGCTAGCTGCTAATTGGGTACAATTAACAAATCAAATGAGCACCCATATACTTTAGCCTTCGTTTAAAATTAAAATATATGCTTAATCTTTAAATTTGTTCTTTTGATAAAGTTTAATCTCACCATTTTCAACAATGAATGTTTAAAATAATATTGGTATAATATGTATAGTAGACATATAATGCATTCTTTAGTTAACTTTTGTTTTCGCTCGTCACAGTAACATTTTCCCTGTATAACCGTTATGGTGTTTGTAATTGATGTTTATAGAGATCTGAAAACTAAAGCTTGGTTCAAATGAATCGCAGCACAACAGCTGATTATAATAACTACATAAAAGAGGCATGTGCGAATTCCTTCGAATTCCTTGTCACCTTGCCCTAACCTTAAAACAGATGGATGCTTGACGAAAACTTATCCACCAAAAAAAAAAAATTTTTTTTTTCCCTAAACCGATTTTTGGAGTATTTCGCGAAACCCCAGAGTGTTTCCTTTTTACTGTTTCCAATGGGAGGGGGGGGGCACCAGCGGTCGAGCGGTAAAGTCGCTGAACGCTAGAAGTTTGATCCGGGGCTTGAACACCAGCGAACAGCCTGGCTGTATAAGTACGACTGTTTTATAACTATTTTCCATGTTTTCCTCCCATGTGTAACGTGTCTACGAGCAAGTTTCTCTTAGAAAGCCTTCCACGAAGGCGTCCCTTCCCTTAGGCCCTCCGACAGCCGTCCAGTGTTATGCCATAAACCATTCTACTGTTTCCGATCGTTTCTTTTTGTCTAATGTGGAGAAAAAGGCATGGGAAAGAAATAAGCCAAGATGCGCTAATATGTTGCCGCAAATGCGTGCTGTCAATGTGGGGGGGGGGAACCGAAATTACTTTTATCACTTTAAAAACTATTTGAAACAAATTTAAATTGAGTTTAACTACAATATAGCGTCAAGTTTCGCAAGAAATCTCGCGAGATAAAGTTGAATTTATTTTCTCATTAAGCGAAAAATATCGATAAATCTTAAAACACTTGCGTGTATGTTATCCCTTACTTTACAACTATGATTTTCGGTCTTTCTTTGCAAAGTGTAAAAAGATTAAATTCCTTTTAGTATTTTCCTTAAATATTGGCAGTCATGAGTTGTATTTTGGTTGATACAGTCGAATTTTGTATGACCCTTAATGTGACATTACTAGATATAATGCAAAATAAGTACGAACTTCATGATAATTTTCCTTGTTATAACTTGCTTATTAACATTTCATTAGCACAGCAATTTGAAGACTATTTTGTATTCCAATAATCAGTAACTATTATAACAGAATTAGCTACTAATTACCGAAAAATATGAAAATTTCACATCGAATGTCTGAAAATAAATACTTTTTGATTCTCAATAATCAATATATTCTAATGTAGAAATTTGTTATCAGTTAATACAACCCATGATTATCAAATTTTTCATAAAATAAAAAACTCATTTCTTAGAGACGAAATCATTCTGAGTTCTGCCCAAAGCGTAAGATGTTTCAAGCTGAATATTGTTTGCACACATTTTGGCAAAATAAGATTGTAGTTTGATATCAGATAGTAGTAAGGAGACTAAATAGTTTGTTGTATGCGAGTGTCATGGAAAAAGCTAACAATATGCTAAGCAAAATGTCAATAGTTCATTGATGTAAACTAATTTGTAAGTTAATCTTAGTTTCATCAAGTCGTCCAATTTTATGTTTATGTACAAGTTTTCTGTTTATGAACGTATTTTTTATTTAAGAACTGAAATTTAATCACAGAGTTTAGTTTTAATTAGAGTAATTTGGTTTTCTCGTTGTTACCATGTAATAGCCCCCCCAGGGGTCGAGCAGCAAAGTACCTGAAACCTGGTAGTTCGACATGGGTTCGATTCGAGGCGAAAGGGCTGGCTGCATGAGCATTTCGTTTTTTTCTCTATAAGTGACGTGGATCCCCGCCAGTCTCCCTTAGAAAGTCTTCCATTGAGACATCCATCCCCTTAGGCAAATAGTCCTCGCTTACTTTCCCATAGTCAAATAAACCAAACGAGTGTTACTAAGTAGCCAAGAACAGGAAAATTTCCATGCAGGTTTTTTCGTGTGTTCCTGTTTCATAATACTATAATTTAGATAATATTGTCTTTAATGAATTCATTCGTACTGCACTTTGATTAATTTCGAGGTAATTAGGAATTCATTCGCAGATTCATGAAATCGGTATTAGTTGTTTGCATTGTACATTAATATTTTAGAAGAGCGTTAAGTAATTACTAAATAATTTTATTTTAATTTTTATGGCCTCCTTCTCAAAATAATTGTTAATCAGTGCTCAAAAATAGTTTCACAATCTTATGACAAATACTGATATTACTCTTTGCTAAAACAAATTATTTAAGAAATAAATTGACGACCATTAAAATTGCTACAACAGGAAAGAAAGGCACAATAAATTGGGAATGTGCATTAAAGGTAAAGTATGCTGAATTATACAAATGATTAGAACTACACATCATGCGCATATCCCAAGCAAGAGTAATGACACCTCGAAGCATTGTAAGAAGGCAGATTCAAATTTTTCATTCGAAAATCGCGTTTACTCGTTTTTTGTTAGCGGTCTTGTTATGCCTCGTATAACAAGGAACTCCTACTAGCAATATTGCATTCGGTTTGGTTTTAGTTGATTATGGAAAAATACCGAGGGCTATCTGCCTAAGGAAATGAATGCCTTCACTGAAAGCTTTCTAAGGCAAACCGACACGTATTTACGGTACACATCAGCACTCGACTAAGAGAGACTTGTATCTTGGTAGAGCTGCGCATAATCTGCAAACAGTGGATCCAGGAGGGCCACCCAGAGCGACGAGTGATAGCTCAATGGGATCCCTTTATTACCCGCCCTCCGAGACGACAGTTGAATTTGACAGGAAATTGAGGCTGTTGCTTTTCTGATGAATCCCGCTTTACTTACAACAGTCTGATGGCTGTATCCTTGTGTGGAGGCACCGAAAAGAAAGATTGGAAGCTTGTATTCTTCATCGTCGTACTGGTAAATCACATAGATTCATTGTAAGGGGTGCGGTTGTGATACACATCTCCTTCACTTGTCGCTGAACACTGTTAGTTCGACCTGGGTTCGAATTCCGACGAACGGGCTGACTGCGTGGGCGCCTCAGTGGTTTTCTCATGTGCTTGGATACAAGTCCGCTTCGCTTAGGACGTCCTTTATAAAAGCATCTCTTCATTTAGGCAGATAGCTCTCGGGTGCTTCGCCATAATCAAATAAACCATCTGTGTCACTTATATTGTGTACAATAGCTCAAAGTGACACTCGAATAACTACATTTTTATAATAAACATGATTTATATTAAAAGGGAAAGAACGGGAATTTAATATTTATACTCTTTCGAAGTACATATAAATTTAAAAAATAATAAAGCAGATTCTTCTTGCATTAAGTTTGAAAAATTAAAGTTCAATAAGTTATCTCAGAACTAAATTCATACGTAATTATTTCTGTAATTTGAATTATTTAAATGGCAGTTTGTATTTGGTTGGGAAGTCTTTATTTGCTATAACAACTGTTAACCTGTTCGGCATTGAATTGACTATTTTTTCACAATTGTTAAAAGTAATTGTGACCATTCATTTTTCAATGACTTTTGAATTGGTTAACGAATATTTTAAAACTTTTCTTGCAAATGGGCTCACAAATTTTTAATCGCATTTTCATCTAGAGTTGAGGGGCGTATATATATAACATGTGGGTAATTGTAAAACGGCTACCGTTTACATTTAAGCTTTTCTAGCATTTTCTTGCATAATTTCTAAATATGTTTTAATCCATTATTCCGTCAATGATATGAAGGTTACAATATCGTTATCTATACACCACCATGTTTGAGAGTAGGTTTTAGCCCTTCGAACGCGGAATGCGCTCAGCTTTTACCCTGAATAAACACAAGGGACGTTCTTACCGCGTCGGCAGAAATTGGCTTCTGAAATTTAATCAGTTTCGCAAGAAGAAAAGGTATGAATTTTTTAACTCTTCTATAAATTTTGTATCTGCTGTCAGAGCGTTAAGTTTTTTCGATGCTTACATGTTATCCCATCAGCCGTGAGTGCTGGCTGCCTAAGAACCATGAAAATCAGCTCGGATCTTGCCAAATTAGCGCCATTATTCCTGAAGAATTCTGCGCCGCACTTCTGTCTACAATTCTTACAATAACTAGTCTCTGGGCATATTCCACTGAATAGCCACTGCTGCGGAATGATTAAACCTGCTTTTTTTTAGCCTCATAAAAAGGATTTCGACTATTTTGTTAGGCCATCCCGATTTTACTGGAAGCCCTGTTTAGAAAGCTTTGAGTACAAACTTCCCGCACGTGACTTTTCCGGACTGTTAATGTTCTGTTGGTCGTACAGAATTGTTCTTTCCTTCATTCAACAGATGTTAATTCTGCATTCAGCTGTAAATTAACCGGAGTGCAGTTACAAATGTGAATCTATGATCCTAAAACATCCCCCCAATGCAAGAACAAAATGTAGTAATGACTAGTGGCTCATTGAGAATCAATCAGCGTTGCCTTAAACGAAAGCGTAGATATCATGAGTGTGTTGTAACGTCACGCTTATTCGTAACTGGCGCCAAGTCTCGCAGCTTGGCGATAGTTATACGGTCAACGGGATAATACAAGAGTACGTTTTCTTCTTTATACTCGTCATTTAGCCTTCTCCACACATGCGTTTGCCCATCCGAATAAAAACATTAAAGTTACATTCGTCCATAAATAAAACTACCCAAAAATGAAAAATCTCTACTTTTATGAAGTTCTGAAAATTTCAATCTTTTCAAGAGATTGATCTGCTTCCTTATGAAGGGTTTTCTCCTAGCAACTTATCCACTGAAATCTTTTCTTAGAAGGTTTTTTTATCATTTCTGGATTAGCACTTTTTCCAAAATTCTTTTCTGTTTTCATAGCCAATTTAGAAGCATTTAATTTTGAGTTTTTCTTTACATCTCGTAGCATCCAACTTTCTTCAGAATCTGTAAATAATGTTCCGTTTGCATGGTATTGGTTTATTTTCGATGGCGTTTCTTGTCTTAAATCGCTTGATTACTTCATGCACCTTTTCATTGACTTTGTTTTACCATTTCTTCAATATCTTGCTGATAATCCATCTTTAAAATGTGTTTTTATAAGCTCATGCATTTCCGGAAAAGTTGGAACAGACTGCCTTCCCATTCTCAGTCATTTAAACGAAAACTTACAAGCAAAGAATAAATTAAACGAATATTTCAATGCTGACAAGAGGAAGTTCGTGAATAATTTTGAAAGTTTTTAATTTTATGCAAGAAAAATCATAAGCTGCCTCACTTTAATTTTGAAACTAGTTTTCACTCTTTATAAGTTTAACGTTTTTTAGAAATTAGTAGGACAAATTTTCCTTTGTTTATGATAAATCAATATGTATTCGAATGGTGATTTATAAAGGTTATTTTACATTTTATTCAAATTATTTCTTATATTGAAAATTGCTTTATAAAATGTAAACACTTGACTTTTACTTTAAACACTGTATAGCCGATAATTTTGCCAGCCAACGTTACATTATTGAGGTTTAAAGGCCCCTTCGCTGCGCCATATTTCTAGGACTTTCGTTGCCCCACCTTTCAACAAAACAGTGAGAGACCAAATGCTGTAAGAACTATCCTATGTTTCCTGAGACTGCTGTTTACCAGGGTTTTCTCCACATGTCTAACAAATGAAAACGTCTGGTCAATTGCAATATTCGTAATTACCATCCAAAATCTATTCAACTTTATTCCCAGCCATATATATATATATATAGAGAGAGAGAGAGAGAGCAGCTATTATTGTTATTAGAGACAGATGCTCGGAGTATTGATTTCTGCATGCTGTGTGCCTCAAAATTACCTGAAATTTGTATCATTGTATCCTTTCATGATAATGTATTATTTGTTAGCTGAGTTTAATTGATTAAGACAAAGCAAGTCGATGGCTATCTACTTACGGGGAGGGATGCCTTCGTGGAGGACGTTTTAAGAGAAACAGGTTCGTATCCATATTACACAGACGAAAACCATCCATGCAGCCAGCCTGTTCGCCAGAATTTGATCCCAGGTAAAACTACCAGTGTTCAGGGACTTTACGGCTCGGCGCTGGTGGGTTGTAATGTATTTATAAAATGAATGATTCCATCAACTGTTATCTGCTTCCTTCGCGGTGTAGTAATTTTAATCGCTAACAATAAGCATTCTTTAAACAGAACTGGAAATACGTTATTATAAAAAGTCTGGAAATATATTTTCTGCATTTTGAGAAAATTAACAAGTAAATGGTTAATAGCGTTTTCTCTTGGTCGGAGTCTGTTGTGAGGGTGAGAGTGGAAGGCGCAAGGTCTATTAGGTTTCTAATCTTTCGCTTTTGTTTCCTATAGCTGTACACATTCACATGCGATATCTTTTACTAGATGACTGAAACTCTTGAGATAACCTTGGTGCTTTATTCTATATCTTCTAGTGTCTTGTGGTGATATTATTACACACGTTTACCATATGTAGAGATTCGTATTTCTAGAAAAGAGTACTAGTTATTGTAAAGGAAACACTGAACTCATTATCTTGATTTTTATGCTCTTTTCCAAACAAACTGCAAGCATTTTCTGCTAATTATGATCATACTAGAAAAATATCTCATATTTTGTTTAACGTATATTATAACAAACTGCTTAATGATTATTAATTTCAAACTTGTTTTTATGCTTTTATTTAAAGCTTAAAAATGCAAACTCGTTTTTGAACTTCAGTGGTTTTGCAGAGTCTATTTTACGTGTATTTACTGTTTTGTTTTTATATCATAGCATGTTTAATTTCTAAATCTGTCACGTACACTTTTATATTTGTCTTTTTCACTTTGCTTATTTCAGTTCTATTACGTAGAACTGCAACAAACTCCAGTTTTGAATACATATTCAAGCCGACCAGCGGCCTAGCAGTAAAGTCGCTGAACACTGGTAGTTTGATTCGGGGTTCGAATTTCGTCGAACGGGCTGGCTTGAATGGACGTTTTCGTCCTTTTTCTCATATGTAACCTAAGGTTACGAGCCAGTTTCTCTCAAGTTCTCCCTCCCATAGAGAGATATCCCTCGAGTTGCTTTGCCACAATTATACAATCTGAATACATATTCAGCTTACAAACTGGTAAAGCGTATATATTTTAGACACTATGAGTGCATATGGCACATGGCACAAAGTGGAAATCTTTTTGGGTTAGTTACCATAACACTCAATGAACTACTCTGAGTCCACCTCAGAAATAGTCTTTTTCTCTTAAATGAAGAACCAAGCTACAGTTCCTTATGTCGATTGGCAGGCTTAAGCAAAATAATTTAGTAACATTTCAGTGTGACCCACATTGAATTAATCTTTTATATGAAAATATAAAAAAATAAGTCATTGTTTTAGTTTCTATAGTGGTAAATGTTTCGAAGCTTGCATGAAACTTAAACTCAGTGTAGATTGTTTCTTAAGTGCTCACCTGTCTTCTAACTCGAAATTACTTTTCTACTCGTATTTTGATCGCTATTAGTGTCATCAATATAATAATGGATTAATCTCCGTTTCAGGTTTTAGTTACGTCTTCAGTAGAAAAAAAATGATCAAATTACCAGTTTCATCTCTAGTAATATCCTGTGTTTTTCTTAAAATGCTAAACAGTATGGTGGGTAGAAAATATACAAAATTCTTTGTGACCAGGAGCTAATTAGGTATAGTGAAAGGGACCTAAGCGTATGTACGCACTCCAGTGATTATGAATAAGGAGTTCAAATGAGATTTTTTAAAATTATTATGCATTGAAAGCTTTGAACTGAAATATGAAACCTTTTGTAATTCATTTTTAATTCCTATGTAAAGAAAATAACTAGATTGTGTAATCAACAGATTTAAATTTTAACCGAAGTTTTATATTAGCAAAGAACACAAATGATAGGGAAAATTTTCACATTCGTTTGATAGCCCTTGAATACTTTTAGTATCCTAAAACTGTGATAGCACTTCCAATAAATGTCATTAATACATTCAGCATGACTTCCTGACTGTATCTATTAAATTCGTATTCGTACTCATCTTTATTAGAAAAGGGACTCTATCGCATGTCAAGTTTTTTAAATAAAATACGTGTTTTTATAAATTTTTTAGATATGACCCACTAAAAAATTAAGGAAAAACGAAAAAACTTAAGTTTTTGAAATAAGAAACACCAAAGGATAACCAAAAAGGAATAAATATAGTGTACTTTGAAGATTCTATCAAGATCCCTCTGCTAGGAGGAGCATAAATTGATAATACAAATCTTAAGCTTTTGGGATAGCATGGCATAAAAATTTGTTTTTTTATTAAGATTATCGTAAAAAACAATTTTCAAGTCTCGGATACCCTAAACAAATCTGATATTATTCAATATACTAAATATCCAACACAATGTTTAAATTTGTTTCCTTTCTATAAAGATTTATTTTCGCAACCAAGAGCACCTAGAAAACCTCAAAAAGTAACATTTGTGGTGGATATTATAAAGTTTTCATTTAAGAAGTTTAAAATACATAAATGCAATTTTAATTGAAAGCCAAGAAGTTATGGAAATACAATCGTGTTATAAGTGTAAATTAAAAACGTATTGGATTATAAATATATGTGGAATTAAGGAAATTAATGCTTTTTTATATATTGGAAGAAATAAAATTACTAAAAAATTTAATAAAAGAACCTTAAGAAAATATTTAAAAGTAAATTTTAAACTATTTTATGATTATAAAAAAGATCTTATTGATTCTAATGAAAAACTTGAAGTTTCATTTAAAATGAAAAAAATTATGTTGTAGTAAAATGTTTAGATTAAGATATTTACGGTAGTTGTGCTGATGAATTATTAACAGAAGCTACTGAATTTAAAGAAGAATCAGGAGGGAAATTAGACGCAATAAGTTTTTTAAGAATTGTCAATAAATAAATAACCTGAATTGGATAAAATAATAAGGATCAAATTATATTGAATTACCTAAAGAACTGAAAAACAAAAAAGCAATTATAAATGTAAAAACTAATGATAAATGCTTCATAACCTCTGTTTTATCTGCAATTCATCCAATAAAAGGACTGTGAAAAAGTTTCAATATATAAAGAATACGAGAATGAATTAAAATTTTGAAGGAAAGGATTTTCCTGTTTCTTTAGATAAAATTTAAAAAAAATTGTTAATGTATATCGTTATGAAGGAAACAGAAATTTTTTCTGTTAGTATACAGTTAAAATAAATTGTATAGACATGTAAACTTATTATATATAAACGATTAGTATTGTTGGATTAAAAACATGCCTAGATATTAAGAAATCAATGGGATGGCATCAAGTATACTGGTGTGACACATGTTTATTCTCAAGTACTATAAGGTATTTCTCCCGGCTTCTTAGCATGCCTTCGTGGTGTAATGGTCAGCACGATCAGCGAGTATTCGAGAGGTCAGTGGTTCGCGTCCTGGTGAGGGCATTGCTGATTTTTCATGTCTCCTGCTTCAAAAAAAATCCTCATGATTCTACAGTACAAATTTTGTTGAACAGCTGTTTTGAATTCCGTTTTTATAATATGATAAAATAATGAATATTAAAGACAGTAATTTAAATGGTAGAATAAGGGTATGGAATAGATTACTATATTTCTACTGCATTTTGAATGTCGTAGCTTTAAAGATTGAAAGGTTAGAAATCCATCGATCGAGAATTTTATTAATTTTGCAATTTTCTCTGTCAATCAACTTTTGACTAAGTTTTTATAGTTTCAATAGGTAACTAATAGATTACGTTTATTGAGCTTTCCCTTTAGCAGATAACAAATGTTGGATGAAACATGTGAATGAAAATTTGAAGCAAGTCAATTTTCTTTCAGTGTGTATCCTTTCTTTCGAAAAAGAACAAAGCATTATTTTCAAAATCTTCTTTCCTTGAATAACTTGTCTCTCAACAAAATAAACATAACTATATTAGATGGAATTAAAGCTTTGAATAAAGCTTAATTTCTGTGATACTAAAAAATTTGTTGTTATTGCAAAAAATCTCTTTTGCTTTTTGAAGTTGATTGCTAAATCAGATCTTCTTTTGTAGAAAGAAACATTGTGTAATTTTTTAATCAAAATGCTTTTGATTTTATATGTCCTGAAATACGATTTTTAAAATTTTTATTTTAAATTCAACTTAAGAATATTCTAATTCAAAACTTTCTCTTCCACATAACTTTAAGAATTATAATCCATTTAGCTATGGTAAACTAAGTGTATGTTCTGTATTGGTGATTCTAATACTAAGCTTAAGAATTCAGAGCCTAAAATTGTCAGTTTGAATGTTGGTGAAAAAATTAGTTACGAAGATTAAATATACCAATACAGATTATGATCTAAATTAAAGACATGACAGGACAAAAAAAAAGATTCACGTTTCTTATTCTGCCGAACCCGATGATGGACGGAACTTTTAAACTGACTTAACGTACGAATTGGTGGAAAAAAGTGTTCACTTTTCTGTTACCTAGATGCTAAAATTAATATATAAATATTTTAAAGTTTATTAAGTTTGCATAAGAGCTTTCACAAATTCTCTTTCTAAAAGTATCATTAATTAAGTAATTAAGTAATTAAGGGATAATCCAACCAGTTGTAAAAGTTTAAAGCGTAAAAAGCCTAAATTGTTTTCTCTAGTAGGCTAGTAGTTATGAAATAAAGCGCCCGGCCATTAAAAAAGAAACTTTTTTGTAGTTTTAACCGGATGTTTATGATATTAAAATAAGAAATTAAGTTATCTATATTTAAAGCGAAAACATACTTTGTTCCATAACGTGCTCGTTATAATGTTTTACCCATATCTAACGCAAATAGGACCTAGACATATTTGACAAAATCCCGTATAAAAACCTGGTCTTTAAAGAGGCAGCCACCATTTCTTTTGCCGCCATAAATTACCTTTCTAGTTTAGAAGTAATTTTAATTTTTCAAATGAGGAGCCTGAATACAACAAAAGCGATTGAAAATCAATCTTGGAAACTAAGTTAAAAGCATTTTAAACTCGTTGTTTACTTTAAATTTATTTACCATTAAATTAATAATTAAAAAGATTGCTTTTGAAAATATTAATAACAACTTACATAATTAATTTTAATGCCTTATCTAAAAAGCATGGTATTTCTTCGCTTTGGAGAACCTACAGATTCAGATGCTTAAGCTGGAAAATAGGTAAAATAACAATACCTAGATTAAATTAGGCTTTTATTAAGCAACAGCAAAATTATTTTAAGTTTCCATGAAATTTGATTTACATATCTTTATTCCGGAATTTTCGATTTTGATGTATGTATATAAAATGAGGGTATACCGTTAGAGCGTACTGAGTTTTGATATTCAGTGCTCGTGTTGTTTCAGTATTTTTAGAGAACAAAAAACCATTGCGCTGCGATGCTTTACAAATTTGAGGCAGCCATAATCTTTTTAAAATTTGCGTCAAGAATTTGGAAAATATGAATAATCGTATCAACTGCTTTAAATTAGGCAACCGCGTGTTAGAAATGAAGCTCAATCTAAATGATATGTATAACTGTAGAAGTGAAGCGTTACAGCAGTTGATCGAATCGAATGTGCATGTGCCTATTCCCGAAATGACAACAAACGACCACCGTAAATTGCTACAAGATGTCCTTTTTTTCTTTTTATACGGTCAATGAATTATGGCAGTATAGCCGTGACCAAAGAAAAGTCTACACTTTACTGTCACACCACAGTGTGATAAAAATATTCAGAGCGGTTTACCTCGACGAAACTTGGGCCTAAATGTTATGGGTTAACCCGTGGTAAACAAGCCAGATTGATGCTTGAAAATAGTCACATTACGAGCCGAAACGTAAGTGCCTGTGTTATGGTCAGCTTTGTGCGCTACTGCTGGCTTGGAAGTAAACTAATCTTTCTGCCTTTTGTAGATGTTATAAATATATTATATTTTGTAATAAATAAGTTTCAAAATTATATTTCATAAATAAACAAAACTTCAAATAAGTAAACTTTAAACCTTAGTGGAAGTAAACTTTAATAATCTGCTTTCACTTAAATCTTTTGTATTTTGCATTTTGTAGGGGTTTATTAAACTTTACTAACTAAACTGCTTTGTAACAGCAATTATGAGAATTGTGGCTAACTCTTGTGATGTACTGAGAGGAAATAACGCTCGATTACGAACGTGAAATTACGATGTTAATGTTCACAAGCCTGGCTCGTGATGTTTATGTTTGGGACAAAATCTTCATAACCAGTCAGACTCGTTGAAGCAAGGGGGTTTAATAATGGAATTGCTTCCACCAAATATTACCATCACAGCTACTTCTAATTGTGAATAGCTTCAGTGCCTCATCTTGGAACTAACGCCACAAACATCTATTACAGGGCGTTCGTCTCCTTGTAATAATGTCTATCCACTAGCAAAGATGATGCACCAAAAATTACTTGAACTTGGAGAAGAAGACTGACAGTATCCACCCTCAGTGGAGGAAAAGCTTACTAGTGGCCGAGCTGGTAAGGCATTGACCATTGGTTATAGGTTCACATACTCAGAAAAACGGAATATATGTATGGGCTTGCTAGTGGATTTTCTCGCATATTTATGATTTAAGGCTATTTTTCTTTAAACAGTTCTCGCCGATAACATCATTTCTGAAGTATACGTGTCGGATGAACTCAGATAATTCAAGAAAGGTTGCTAAATTTAGCCACTTTATCACCAAACTTTGCTTTGGGTTATTCAAACAGAATTTCTGCCTTATTAAGAAAAGCGACAAAATTGGTTGGTTCCGCTTACGAAATGTAACTCCTAAGAAATTTTATGTAAGGGTTAGATTACTGAATTTGTGTAAACACGAGACTGATGGGCCCTACGGATTACATTCAAACATAGACTCCAAAAGAGCTGTTGTTTTTAGAAAGGCATTTTACTTCAGAAATCTAAGGAGATTCAATTCGTTATATGTAGGTAAGCAGATGGTTGATTTACATCTTAATTTAGAAAACTCATCTTTGTCTTGTACGTCGAGTTCTGCGTGAGGTTGAAAGTTTAGGTTGCAAAGGGTTAAAAGCACTGTTGCAACTCCGCAGAGCAACAACTTTTATTCCTGGTAAAAGGAACTCACAAAACTTTATTCTGCTTAAAGTTATTATTCTTTATTTTACAGGTTTTCTTATTAATAATGTAGTTTATTAAATTAAATTACTCTTTCCTTCCATTTTTTTCTTTCTTTTACATGCTTTTAAGAATTTTAATGAAAATTATTTTTACAATATTGTCGACTCTCCAGATTTACGTTGAACAGATTTTCGGTTATAGTGAAGTAACTAAATATTGAAAACTATCCAATATAAATAGATGAAGTAAAATTTTATATCCAGTGTAAACTAATTTCCGACTTAAATTTAATTTCGTTCTTTTAAGATTGATACCCTGTAGCACTTATTATGCCAACTACTCTAAACACAATTGCTATTTATGGAAACTTTGCTTAAAAGGATTAATTTTACACCTGTTTGGTGTTTAAACTGTTCCTTAATGATCAGAGACTTGGGGCAGCACCTTGCGGTGGAATGTTATCCTCTTCATGAATGGACCAAACGTGTTAGTAGGATCAACTTTTTTATTGTTTTTTCTACTTAGTGATTGCACATACATTGAAATCTTTTTTCGGCATCCGAATAGCTCGACGTTATTTGCGGACATTGCCCCTAAGGTATCCGCAAAGGGTCATCCATTTGACTTGGTGACCGAATTTTGTGTTGAACGAAGTTGCCTTTAGAGCGTGAGACTAACAAATGGGTTAACACTGCATACCTGAAGCGATATGAAGAAACATTTTAAACACTCCTTCTTTCTCCCTTTTGTTAAGAAGTATTATAATGACTACATGATGCAGGTTATGGATATCTTGTAACTACTATAACCGAAAAAGTGCTCCTTAAATTTAGCTTAGAAACTTAAATTTTATCTTTAAAATGTGCAGTCTTTGTACGAGCATTTTATTTAATCCTGTAACTGGAAAATCATACACTAATTCATTTGAACTGTGATTGTTTCATACGTAATATGTTATTTCTCAGTAAAAGATCTCTCATTAAACAAACGGGCAATTAACCAGTGGAGAATATTTTCTATTGAGATTTATTTCTGCGAGTCGAAATTACTTGTATTTCCCCTGCAATTTAACTTTTGAACTTTTATGTAGTATTAAATCATTTTGCATATGATCAAATTTATTCACCTCAACTCGCATAAGCCATGCAAGTTAACTAAACCTCATCACACGGCAGAAAGTGGCTTTTCCCGATGTATAATGTGTATACGAGCCAACTTCCCTATCAAAGTCCTCCACGAAGGCATCCCTCGCCTTAGGCAGATAGCCCTCGAGTGCTTTGCCATAATTAAAAAAATAGACCAAACACACCGCAGAAAAGTGTAACGTTTCTGATAAGTGTAGGGTTTCCCTCGGTTATTTCGAACAGCCCCAAATTAGTATGTGAAGCCACGAAGACTCATTTCTCTTCAGCGTGTCTGAAGGTATCTTTTATACTGCTAACATGAGGGGAGTTGAAGAGCTTAAAGCAGTAAATGTAATTGACTTGTAGGAAAACAAATTTAGGTCAAATGATAAAAATTTGCACTTTTTAATTACAAAAATATGATATCTGAATAACATTTGCTTTTGCATCTTACCACTTCACTGATAACTAAGTTATTCATGTTGCATATCAAAAGAATTTGCAATTTGAGCTGATATCATTTGAAATCTTTTTTACTTTTTTCTTTTTTAATATTTCATTGCTTTTTATTATAACTTATTCCATTCTTTATGAACAATTTTATTCTATACTTTAATTTCTGTGTTTGATCGCATAAATATTTCTGTGATAGTCTTTAATACTAATGCTTAATTCCTATTCTCTTTAAATTTTAGAGTAATTGCCGGAAGATAATATTAAATCAAATTAGTTTAGATTTCCGTTTCAAGTAATCGAACAAATATTAAGTCGATTGTATCGAATTGTAGTGTATCAAATTTTCTTAAATAGGAATTGTATCAAATTATCTTAGAAAGAAATTTATTAGTAAAGAAAAATAAGTGCTGTAAATGTCAGGAAAGATAAATAAGTGGGAAAATTTCTTAAATTCCATCGTATTAATTTTTCAATTAAAATATGGCAAATTATATTCAGTACACAAAATATATTTGGCACATGATATATTTTTCTAAATGTATTCGTAAGAATTCAGTTAAAACTTGTAACTGCAGAATAAGTTTGGTTCTATAGACTCTATAATAAATGTAAATAAAAGACTTGATGTAATGGTGAAGTCAAGGAAAATGAGGCGCAGACATGATAATGAATAGAAAAGGAACAAATAAGTTTAATCATGAATAATTACAGTAATTGCACGAAAGAGTTACGGTCAATACTGAAAAGCGATGGAGAGATGAGTGGATTTTCTCAACACACGAGACACATTCTGATCAGCTTTCGCATCTGCCAATGAATTCCTCATCAGATTCAAAGGAAGTCTTGCAAATAAGGTTTTTGATGTCTTCAGAGAAAGCAATAGATACATTGCAAATCCTGCGATCTTGGGAACCTAAGAATGGGACAACCTCCCCTAATCCAATGGACCGAAAGGGTGATAATCCAAATAATTCTTTGTCTTCTCGAACATTGGCTGGTGCTCCAAATTGTGCTGGAACTATTCTGTTAAGATCCGCATGAAAATATAATAGTTTCCTTGTGGAATCGGGAAGTACATATCGACTTTATCGCCAATCGTGTACTGATCCTTTGCTCCAAAAGTTGAAATTACAGTGTATGTATTATTTGTACAATATCAGTTATTTGCAAGCAAGCATTCTTAAGCGTCTTTGTTTCATTTTCGACTTGCATTTTATGATAACGACAAAAAGTATTGTTTTTTATGTGTATACTACCTTTTAAAGTTTGCCCCATCCTTTTTCACATATCCTGTATATTCCATTGCTTAAATAATTACTGAAGTATTCGTAAAATTTGTTCAAAAGGATTGTTCAAAATACTTAAATAGCTCATATCACTTTTAAAACTATTTGTCATATTATAATTTTATTTTGATTGAAAAGCTTAAGAAGCCGAAGAGTTTGAAGAGACTACACTAATCCTATTTATTTGTTCTCCTTCTTGTCTTCCGCTTGCAAATGAATTTGAGTGATTGCTGGTGCATTAAATGCTCTATAGACCTTTCATTCTGAATTACTTATTGATAATTTAATGACTAAGTTATCCGTTTCAGACAGAAAATTTGAACAGTTCTATAAACTTGGTTCCGAGAAAAAATTTGATTACTCTTTCGCGCGCCTCACCACTAGCCGAATGGTTAAGACCTCTAAATACTGGGACTTCAACCGGGTTCTAACCTACACGAACGAGCTGCCTGTATGATTGGCTTTCATAATTTTTCGCTTTGGTAATGTGATTTAATGAATAATTTTTTCACATCTGTAATCTAAATACGAGCCAATTTCCCTTAGAAAGCCTTCCACGAAAGCATCTCTTCCCTTAAGTAGGTAGTATTTGTGTGTTTTACAGTATTCAAATAACTGAACATATTTTCACCATGCTCTTCTTCAAATATAGACTGTGGTTGGCGTGGTATTTCAAGTACACGTCCCAGGCACATATCAGCAGTAATTGTACTAAAATATGTATTAAAATTCATTAGTTTCCTATTTTGGACAAACTATTAGTTGAGCAATAATGAGAAAGCAATGCAGAAAATAAAAGGTTGCAAATTCCTCAAAACGTTCCCCTCCCTCTGAATCCATTATTCGTTTCCTCGTCCCTTCTATAGTGCAAGACCAATTCTTTTAATACAGGTTGCTGCTAAATATCAATCTTAAGCAGCTATTTTACTTTGTTTTTCCTTCAAAAATTATTTTTAACGTTCAGCTCAACTGAATAATATGAAATATTCAAAATTTTTGTGTTCTGAACTGGTAATTTCAACCTTATAAAGTAAGCCGTACAGCCAGATTGGCAATAACTGGAAACTAAAGAACTAAATAAAACCAAACCAAAAGATGCTTCGCAAACTAAACTGAAACCGACAGCTCGTTCCTCATCTCATCATCCGAGAAGATGTGTCGACAACATGGTCATCTCGACCTTTATTCAGAATAAAGGATATTTAGCATAAAATGATACATAATAAAGAAAAATGCAGTTTGTACCATATCGGATAACGTGAACAACAATGCTGTATTCCATTACAATACATTTTTCTCCTTCCAAGTATTCACGGGTACCACAGATCAGGCAAATACAATCCCATGGGTACCACACAATACGAACTACAGTTATGTGTGCGAAGAAGTTGTTTACATAGGTCCTCCGTTAATTCTTCTCACCCAAAAGTCCCCGGGGTGTTGAAAGGTTTTCGAACCGTAACTGGTTCTTGCAATTTCAGCGGAAAGCTTCTGTTATAAGAGTTTACATTATATATACAATATCAATTTAAATAATGATATCAAGAATAATTACTAAAATTATGTTTACTAATTTATTTGTATTTACATTAACTGGTTAGTAATTTTATGTTTATCTAATAAATTAATGCTTTCTTTTAAACATAATATTTATATTCCAGTATTTCCTTTTATTACTTAATCATATCAATTAACACTATCCACAATATTTTTGTTATTTCACACAGTTTACATTATACACGTTTACAAAGAAAATACAAATCAAAACATCAAGTTTTGTTAGAGCTAGACTCGTTAAAATATATAATATATATATCAGTAGAACAAATAAACTCTCCAAACGAAAAATATACATATTACAGATTTCATTATACATAGGATTACATAGGATTATTGTCAAAGAGTGAAATATTCACATTTATTTAAAATCATTATAATTTTCATAATGCCCGATCTGAGCTTTTCAGTTGCATTGTGAAACCTTTCAATAGCTCTTGCAGTATTTCCATAATACTGTAACCTAATACCTTTCGTAAGAGGTTGTTTTTATGGAATCTGTGCAGGTCTCCCGGAAATTGTCCGTGACTTGTAATTGTAAGCAATTTATTGCAACATAATCTTTCGTTCACTGACTCTCGGTTGAACCTTACAACCATTCCTACCAGTCATGTCATGTTCTCATCTCTGTTGCCACAAATGAATTATCTTCTCGTGTAGCATAATCTTCATCTATTCCAAAGACGTAGTTGTATGGATATCAACTGTAAGCTTTTTAGTGACATTCATCGCAGATTCATTAGCAGTGTCATCCGGAATACCCGAGGGTCTTTTTATCCAGTTAATATTCAAGTTATGCAACGAACTCAAATCGTAATCTAGATCCCTAGTATTTGCAACCTTCTTGTAAAGGCATTTTCTAGAGCTCAGGGCTTTCTGGACACTTTGAGAATCTTTAAAGACAGAAATCTCGTTAATAATTATATACTTTTTATTTTCACTGCAATCAGCCCAATTAACTGCTTTTTCCAGTACGAAAAGCTCAGCATCAAAGATAGTGGTCTACAGGTTTCTTCGGAAATTTTGTCATTATCATAATAACCACGAATGTTGCTCCCATATTCTTATCTATTACGGAACTATCAATATAAATTTCCAAAATTATTTCTTTGGAAATACCTTTTTCCAAATAACCTGGTTAAACACCGCCGGATGGAAATGATATTTTCTCAGCGTTTTCTCCATGTCTTTGCTTAAAATATTTAAATCATGATAATTAGTATCTCTTCCATGTTTTGATGCCTTATACTCCTGAGGTTTCAGCATCAGCAATTAATGGGACCGAGACTAGCCAAAACCTGTAGAATCGTTGTTTGAAACAGATCTAAAGCAATCTAACTGAAAGCAGGGGTATTCTCTGAATCCGAAGTATCTTTGTTCTAACCCTTTTCTTATCTATCCACCGAAATGGTGTACCGTAAAGTATTATGAGCGTTCAGTTCCTTCTTTATATAATGCTTTCAATATGCTTTTATACGAATCTTTGGTGATAAGCCTGTCTATTTACCACCTTGAATATTCTTTACTTGAGTTTTGCTAAATGAGGCAGGACTAGTTTCCTGTTTAACTTGCGCTATTGATATATTTTTTCTAACGCTACTTTGTCTTTTCCTTCTATTGCCTGTCTATTACTTCCTTGAACAACTATTATAAAATCATCTGCATAAGCTTTTAAAACAACTCCTTCGTTGGAAACCGGCTGTAGTGCAGAATCAGCAACAATCTTCCAAAGTGTCGACCCCAGTGGAAGAATCTTGTAAAGCTGCCTTACAATAATTTCTTGCAATATGAATATTGTTATACACGATATGCCGATTATAAAAATAGCTTGCTATAATAGATATTTCTAGGCTTTTATATTTGGCCACCATAGACTAGGAAAGGCATTTCTTGTATCTAGTAATCAGCGCTTTGTGTAATTTTTTGGTTTCATTACCTTCTATAATTCCAGTAATATTGTCCATCGCCAGCATTGTCTCTTCCTGGAGTAAATCCAAACTGGTTTACATGCGTAAAATTATTATTATAGTATTTATTACAGTAAATTATTAATTATTGTTAGTCTATTAACTCTCTGGCGTGCAAATAAAATACGCATCGAAGCAATCGAAGAATACCATTTAATTTGGCTAAACTGTGGACACTCATCTGGAAGCTTAGAAACAGAACGTTATATTTTTAAATTTGCATTGCCATATACCAATAATGATATACTGCGTGGCGTTGGCCAAAGACAGTTCTTGACGCCTTGAAGACGTCAAATTCTACAATAGCACATGAAACGAATAATGTCTCCCGAACGTCCTTTTATGTCAAGGGGTTAATTTGTTCAAAACCTTGCCGAATATATTTCGAATATTAGCAATAGACAGTTCTGTAAGATGTGGGATGCTCAGGTTGCTTATATGGTTTTGAAAATAGCGTAAGTCCTCCACGTTTCCAAGCATCAGAAATATATCCCATTTTTAAGCAGTTATTAAATAAGCCCTAGATCAAGTTTTCATTTACATAGAATAGTTCGTTAAAGATAACCAAAGGCATCCAATCTGGTCTGGGCGCTTTATTCTTTCTCCTATCTTAAAAAACTTGTTTAATTTCTTGAATGTTGAATAAAGAATCATTGCTTCAAACAGGAAAGTTTTTGCCATATTTCTAATTTCTCGGTGTTTATCTTCGTCATCATATTCATCTCCCATAAAGTGGAAACCCAAGATTTCTTCGAGAGCTTCCTTTTATACAGCTCGGCATTGAGCCATCATATTTTCTTAGTACAGTTAGAATTGCATAATTTAATTGCTTATCTGTCACAATCTTGAAATGCGTGCCAACCAGACTTTGCACAGTTATATTGCCCCATAATTTATTACAGTAATTTTATTTTGCGTATTTGATATTTTCTAAGCGCTCTTGGCTTTTATTTTTTCTATGCTCACGTTGCAGTTCCTCCATGGAGAAAGTTCCTTTTTCCTTATCCTTGAACTAGAGTCGTAATTCAAAGATGTATTTTCACGAACATCTCCAATAATCGAATTTATATGTTGAACAGTGCTATGTATGTTTTCAAATTTCAGCGGTGAAAACTTCTCAAATGTAATTGCTTTGAAGATTAATCCAATTTAATTTTTCAACCTAATACGAGATTGATTATGCTCCTGATCATGCTTTTGAAACTAGTAAAACATTTCTGTGATTGAAACAAAACTACCATTTAAGGTGGGCAGAAAGAAACTGTCCTGTTCAGGATAGCAGTGACAATGAGCTTAATTCTGACGTGGCACAGACCTAAAATTATTTATTAGAAGAGTTTAAAAAATGCAAATAGTAATTTTGATGTTAGTTATATTATGCGATTATTAGTGTTGAACTAAAAATAAAAAGTGTGGAAACAGGAGAGTGTGTGGTGCAGTTGGGTAAGACTTGTTATCTATGGAGAAAAAATTCCATTTGGTGACTGGTATTTATTAAATGCTTTTACAGAAAGTAATAAAATATTATTTAAAAGTAATTCTTAAAATACATATTATTGTTATCAAAGCCCTTGTTTAAATCGGCTTAATTCGTCAAAAATACATCTTTTGCAAAAAAAAAAAAAAGTCGAAGCACCAAGAAGGACTTTTGCGATCGTGACGAAATTTCGTAAGCAAAAACATCTTGATCGAACATGCAAATCATCAAAGTTTCAAGGCAAATGAACAGGAATTGCGATCATAGCAGCAATTCGAAAAGTATAAAACCAATAGCAGAGAAGGAAAATTTATATTTTTTGTTGCTGCCATTGTAATTCCGTAAAGAAGCAAATAAAGATGCCATTACGACGATATCGAAGACCTTACAGACAACTAAACGATTTCGAACGCGGTCGCATTGTAGGGTTGCGTGAAGCTGGGTGGTCATACCGAGCAATAGGCTGCCACCTCCAGCGTACAGACACTGCTGTGCAGAATGTTGGCAGCAATGGTTGCTACAAGGAAATTGCCGACAAAATGAAGGCTCAGGAAGGCCAAGGAGCATAGATGGAAGGCAGGATAGGATGATTGTTCGCCAGGCACGAACCACCCCAACGGTATCATTGTCGACTATTCAACGCATAACAGCCATGTCTATACCTCTCGTGATACCGTCCACCATCTCACAGCGCTTGTCTGAGGCGGGGTTACGCTCACAGAGGCCTTTAACACGTTTGCCTGTGACCCCACAACATCGGTGTAGTCGTCTGGAGTGTTGTCACAGCCGATCATCATGTCTGTCATCAGACTGGTACCGAATAGTGTTCAGCGATGAATCCCGCTTCCCTCTTCAAGCAGAAAACCACCGTGTTCGTGTCTGGAGAGGACGGGTATAGCAGTTCCAATCAGCCTTTGTTTTACAAAGGCACAGAGCCATAACCCTTGGTTTGATGGTGCGGGGCGCTATTTCTTATGACAGCAGGTCATCTTTAATCATCCTCCGCACATCTTTAACAGCTCAACGATATGTTGATACCATCCTGCGGCCGGTTGCATTACCCTTCATGGCACGTCATCCTGGGGCCATTTTCCAACAAGATAATGCCAGGCCGCATACCGCTCGCATGTCTCTGTACTATCTCCGTGTGGTTGATACTCTTCCTTGGCCAGCAGGGTGACCAGACCTTTCACCAATCGAACATGTCTGGGAACATGCCATGATGAATGCCTGGCAGAATGTGTCGAAGGATGACATCAGGAACTTCTACCACTCCTTGCCTCGACGAATTCAAGCATGCATTGCTGCCAGGGGTTGTTCGACCAACTACTAATTTGAACACTCAGTGGGTGATTGCGAGCCGTGAACAGGTACTATGACCTTGATTTCTTAATCATTTTATTATCTGTGTATGAGCTATACAGATATTCAGTTTCGTCAAAAACAACCACCTCCTTCATGGTGCTTCGATGTTTTTGCAAAAGAGTGTATTTGAGCTGGTAGAAGAGTTATGGTAAAAGATTGGAATGCGAAGGGAAGCTTTCTAAATAAAATTGTCTGAAACGTCCTGCGTATCTGATCGCTTTACCTAAACACCAAATATGAGTAACTGCCGAAGCAAATGCATACAGTGGTTTTAGCTGTTTGGTAAAGGGGCTAAATAATGCACTTCGCATACCGAAATTGACCATTTACTTCGCAAAATGTAGATACAGTAACTGTTTAGGATGAAACAAAATCTGCTAATACATATTTTCGGGATCACAACAAAGCAATTTTTATTATATAATGTTCGAATATGACTCTGTTGAACTATGAATACACTCATGTGAATTTATTTATTGCTAAAAGTGATCTGTTATATCTAATGTTTAAATAATTAAGTAATATAAAATAATTTAAAAGCATAAAAGTGCAAATAGGATCATGGCGTGTGTGAATGGACCCACCATATCAGTGTCGGCAAGGAATGTGTTTATAAATGTGTTAAGAAAATAAGGTGCAGCCAACCATGCAGTTTAGCTTCAGATTTCCAAAGCTCTTTAAGATTAAAATCTTGGGTATGTTCACAAGAGGTATAGAGAAGATTTAGCAGTTCAATAATTTAAAATTTTAAGAACTGTAAATAAGCAAAATAATTCAATGCAAATCTCGGGATACGATTTGGGATTTTAAAAGCAAATGGATCAGCAAGAAATTAAACTGTGTGAGAATAATTGCTAATGCACTCTACGGCTCACTTTACTCGAATATTTTGGACTGAGTCGGTTATTGAAGCAAATTTAATGTAGAGTAGCGGTAACAGTATTTTACAAGCTAAAATAATCACAATTTACTTTGCCTAGAGATTTTTATATACTCTTTGCTAGAAAAATCTTTTATTGCTACATACTGCATATGCATAAATGGCTGCGTTTATTACCAATTAATATGTTGTTTAGTCTAAATATTGCGAAAGTATTCCAGATTGAAATCTAGGCAGAAAGACCTTAAGTAATTTGCCCTATTCAAATAACCTAACCTGATGTAATCAGACTGAAATCATAGGTTCAAATCGGAAAGAAAGCAAAGCAACCTGGAATTTATGTGAAAAAGAAAACGTAGCTGAGGATAAAAGTACTTTTAGCACTGTACTGTACTCAGTTTCAATGATTTCAGTATTGGATATTTTGACTATAGAATCATTCTGTTTAATCTTATTACTTTATGTAAACATCTTTATTTTTCTAATCTCTTCCTTACATAAACAACATAGTTTAGTCAATATAAATCCTTTCATATGAACGCAACGATAAAATCTATTAACCGTCGAATCTTTTGTATAAAAGTAAACCTTTTATATAACATGTCATTTAAAGTTACAAAACCCTCTCCATCTAAACAAAGATAAATTATAAAATGTCTCATACAAATGCATTCCTTTTTTATAAGGTAGAGTATTCTTAAATAACTTTTGCGTAATTTAAAGCAATAAAGTTAGTATTAAAAAAGAAATTACTGAAAAATTATTAATAGTACATCACGAGAGTTTTCCTCCAGATGTGTGTTGGTAGATTATAGAGTTATCAGGTTTATGTAGGTTGACCTTACTACTCTTTCAGCAACTTGAGGTGATAAATTTAGACCTGAAAAAATATCCTCGTGACCCCAGCTTTTAATTTCTGATTTCTATAATGGTCGTCGCTAAAAGCGAAATCTTCAATGTTTGTTCGCCCCTGACCAGCCCAACTATGTTCCAATTAGTATTACTTAACCCAGATTTCACTTCCAAGTTCAAGAATCTCGAGATGTTTGCCGCTCATTTTTAACCCACTCAAGCTACAGTTCTACGCTATCGGATGAGAGAGAAATCTGGAGGTCAAGAACCGAAAACCTGTTTAACTAGGTAAAATAAAATTTTGCGGCAAAATAATTAAGCCGCATTTGCAATTTTTTTTAATGATTAGAATGTGTTCATTATAATGACCGTTTTATGCGTAAGTATGGTATAATCATGGAGTAATTGGTGTTAGGATGTCGAAACGTTTGATTTAAATTACATATCTTCAATAGCACTTCACATCGCTCAAAGCGAAGACCGCGAAGTTTATACTGCTTTTCACGCTCGATTTTATTTGCATGCTTTCATTACTTTCTATTCCACTGGTGTTCTAATTTAAGAATTTCTTTTACTTTTGATGATCACATTGCATGTTTCAAAATATTTGGATTCTTAGTGAGATACTGAACATGTCAAAGAAACTCATTCTTCATTGTCAAAGGCTTTGATAAACACGCAAGTTTGGCGTGGATGTTTGATTTCGTGTCGCTCAAAAAAGAAATATAATCAGGTTAGCGTGAGAGTAGGAAGAAATAACTTTTCGTGCTTATTTCAACAAAAAAGAAAGAAAGCAGATAAACTAGAACAGCGTAAGTTTAAATGTTTCAGCGCAAGAGAGAAAAAATATTTACTCGATGTCTGATTTGTGTACTCATCCAGTTAATGTCTTGAATAAATAAAAAAAGTATATACTAGCAAATAGCTGATAGATGACTTGCCTGAATTACACGCGTTTGAATTGTGCTTGCGTTGTTTCCCTTATACGGGGATACATTTTAACGCATATATTTTAAACAAAACGTTTTGGAGATTAAGACTTTTTCCAAATCTCTTTCAAATTATATCGTGAACAATTATTTAAAGAACTTCAGAAAGTGAAGTAGGTTATGAGTATAAAAATATATCGATCGATAGATAGATACTAGACTATTTTATCATTTATTATCTTAAAGAAATTCCAAATATCTTATAAAAATTAAAAAGTCCTCACATTAGAACACAAACCGTAGCAGAATTCTCATGCCTCTGGCAGGAAGTAAAATAAAGAATTAAAAGAATTAGATTTTGTAAACCAAAAATTAATCAGTGTATATGAACTCTTCAAAGAAGGGCTTTTAAAACAATTCCACGGTCACCTATCACTAATATAGGAGAATTAAGTGTTGTATCTGGTCAAAATATGCCATATTGGTGACTCGACCAGTGGTGGGTCAATGTCAAAAATTGCCCTTGACAACTGACCCACCACTGGTCGAGTGATACTAAAACCCCCTCGGGATTCGCATCGTGGAAAACAGACTAGCTGCATGTGCGCTTTAATGATTCTCTACATGTGCAAGTGAAAACAAGCTATGTTCTTTAGAAAATCCTCTAAGAAGGTGGTAACCTTCTCTTAGGACCGCCGCGTGCTTTGCATATTCGATTGAAACAGACATTAGCCATCTCCACGTGAAAAATTGTCTATCCAGGAAATTGAAATATTGCAGTAAAGAGAGATCTTCATTTCTCGCATAACTTTCATAGCGTTTAGCGTATTCTTACGGAATTTAAGTTCTGCAGCAAAATTTATCTTACAATTCGCGTACGAGTTATGTTGGCATTGCGCTCAAGAAGCATGGAAAGTCATTGTATTCGAGGAAAACGTTGAATTAATTGAAGACTTTTCAAGTATTTCATTTCTTACAAAGTTTTTCGTTTGTGATGTCTAATATTAGAAACGTGGGTACTTCTTTGTTATAGCAGACTCCAACCATATTTGGCAATTTTAGTTCTGAGCCAAGATCTCGGTTGTAATTTCGGCAAGCTCCTGAAGAGCGAATGTAAGAATAAAAAACCCATTGTATAATAACAAAAAGACTCGCATGTCGTTCCCCAACAATATTTTTTTAAATCCTTATCCTTATTATTATTATTTTATCGGATGTAATTGTTTCAGTGAATTGCATCACTTTCACACATATTAAGCTGCTTTTTACACCATTTCATGGACATCAGCACCTCTGCCCAAGAATACATAAATCTAATAGCGGTGACGAACGGTATTCTGGAACCGCTGAACCAGTTTCCAACACGGAGAGCCTTCTTCGTTTTGCAGTTTTATACATTTTCATCGCTAACATAAAGTTTCATGTTGTGGTCATTTTGGCACACTCCTTTTGTGAGGTAAAAGACCTCTTTCTTGAAAACATTATATAACATCTACCTTATTACTTGGTAAATTAAAGATTGTTAACGTCATAGTTACACACAAGAAAGCAATGAATATATTTTTAAATAAACAATGTGAATTCGAAAACCTCATCAAAAATGAATATAAGAGCACGCGGTGAGACCAAAAATGTAGCACGGCGTTCATATATGATCACGTGGTCAATTAGAAGAACACGCAGCCAGATTTTGGAGAGATATCTCGGTTAACTGGCGATTCAGTCTACGAGGCCGCTATAACAAAGAAGTACCGAAACGTGCAGTATTAATAATGATTTAAAACCAACGACAAAACTTGTAAACAGTATAAACAATATAAACAATGTATATCTGTAATCAAAGTTTATCTTTTTATGATATTCTGTTTCAGAAACTTTTTCCCAGCTTATTTTATTGTAAGAATGCAGAGTAGAACACCTACAAATATACTGCATGATATAAGTTAATCTACTGTCTATTTTATTGCTCGAGTTCCTAGTCAATTGCATCTTTTAAGTTTTTAAAGAGTGGAATATTACTAGAGGATTTGCAACTACTCTAGACGTTGACGCTCCTAACTTCGTTCTTCAGGAGTCAATCGTGTGTAGTAAGAGTTTTATTTTCATAGTTACTTGGCCTAGACATCAACAACATACTAAATGCGATAACTACATATTTTAATTTTGCAATCAGAATTTACAATTACACTCTTTTGCAAAAAAAATTGAAGTACCAAGAAGGACTTTTGCGATCATGACGAAATTTCGTATGCAAAAGCATCTTGATCGAACAGGCAAATGATTAAAGTTTCAAGGCAAATAAAAAGGAATTGTTATCATAGCCCGCGTTTCTCCTGCGCAATTCGCAAAGTATAAAACCGGTAGCAGAGACGGAAAATTTATCTTTTTTGTTGCTGCCATTGTAATTTCGTAAAGAAGCAACTAAAGATGCGATTACGACGATATCGAAGACCTTGCAGACAACTAAACGAGTTCGAACGTGGTCGCATTGTAGGGTTGCGTGAAGCTGGGTGGTTTTACCAAGCAATAGGCCGCCACCTGCAACGTACAGACACTGCTGTGCAAAAATGTTGGCAGCAATGGTTGCTACAAGGAAGTTGCGGACGAAATGAAGGCTTTCGAAGGCCAAGGACCACAAATGGGAGCCAAGATAGGTTGATTGTTCCCCAGGCCCGAACCTATCAACGGTATCATTGTCGACTATTCAACGCATTACAACCTCCTCTATACCTCTCGTGGTACCGTCTGCGATCTCACGGCGCTTTTCTGGGGCGGGGTTACGCTCACAGAGGCCTTTAAGACATTTGCCTTTGACTCCACAACATCGTTGTTGTTGTCTGGAGAGAGTTGTCTGGTGTGGTGTCTCAGCCGATCATCGTGTCTGCCATCAGACTGGTATTGTATAATTTTCAGCGATGAATCCTGCTTCACTCTTGAAGGAGATGACCACCGTGTTCGTGTTTGGAGAGGACTGATCCAGCAGTCCCCAATCTGTCTTTGTTTTACAAAGGCATATAGCGATACCCCGTGGTGTGATGGTGTGGGGCGCTGTTTCTTATGACAGCAGGTCATCTTTAGTCATCCTCCGTACATCTTTAACAGCTCAAAGATATGTTGATACCATCCTGCGGCCGGTTGCATTACCCTTCATGGCATGTCAACCTGGAGCCATTTTCCAACAAGATAATGCCAGGCTACATACCGCTCGCATATCTCTGGACTGTCTTCGTGCGGTTGATACTCTTCCTTGGCCAAAAAGATCACCAGACCCTTCACCAATCGAGCATGTTTGAGACATGGTAGGCCGCCAGATTCGGGCACCACAAAATATCGCAGATCTGGAGCAACAACTGATGAATGCCTGACAGAATGTGTCGCAGAATGATATTAGAAACCTCTACCACTCCTTGCCTCGATGAATTCAAGCATGCATTGCCGCCAGGGCCAATTAATGCCAGTCGTGGCTGCATCTTATGAATCAGTTTCTAACGTTTTAAAAGTTTCAAATGCAGGAACGTTGCATTTTATTGGGTCTTTTTTCCAAGTTTTGCGTTTACGTACTACCAAATTTCTTAAATTAGACGGTGTGTACAATGCGCTAGGAAGAAGAGGGCACCCGGACCTGGCATTGCTCAAGTCAGCCTTAACACGGTTAATTGCCCCAATACTTAGAGGCCTTCCAAGTGGGCATAACTCCCCCGGTCAACCACGGGTACAATTTTTGTCTCCCAAGTCTGGGAATTAAAAACACAAAATAAATTGGACTGCAAGCATGTATCTGAAAGGAACTCAAGCACAGTTGCATGTCAAACATCGAGAGTCCCCCAGACTTGACCAAATGGAGCCAAAAACCCCGCAAGGCAAATCCTTCTCTATCTGACAGTATAACGCCCCTACAAGCAATAGGCAGGCAACACAGTACCAGGAGGTACCCTGCCGAACCTGAACCTACCATCGAATAAACGATGGTTCTAGTCCTATGAAGCCAATTTTCCCCCAAAACTAGGGACCTAGCCAGAACACCAGGATTGCTCCCGGTCGACCCCTCCCCCGCAGGAGGAAGACGGTATATACAGTAAACTCTTGCCAAACGCGGATTTGGGGAACATGATTTTGCGTATTCCATTATTTCAATTATACGTGACGCAGCGGCGCATCGACTGCGTTTCGACAGACCTCCTTAAAGACTAGTTTGAAAATTCATTTATTAAATAAGTCAAGTGTTGCTTGGAACATCAAAACCTGGGCTTTAAAGTTCTCCTATTTCTTGATAATGCCCCAGGAGACGGTGCTGAAACTCTTCACAACATTGCATCCAAATGTAGAAGTTTCATTCCTTCCAATTACTACACTTTCTTAATCCAACTAATGGATCAAGGAATCATAAAATCATTCAAAGCTTATTCTTAGGCATGTTTGCATCTCTGCAAATAAAGCGCTAGAGGAAGGAAAGCAAGATACTAATGGAATTTTGGAAGCAATTCAACTTGACACTGCATAAAAATAATTAAATTCGCATGGAAACAAGTTAGTTCATCAACAATTAATGCTTGCTTACATCAGTGCTGGCCAGAAGTTATCAACATTCTTAGGATTTTCCTTAATTGAAAATATAAAGTCAAGGAAATCGTACAAACTGTAAAAACAATTAGCGGGGAAGGATTTTCAGATATGGAAGGAGGAGAAATCAAAAACCTAGTTTAAACTGACGATTGTGAAATGATAAATAAAGAATTAGATGATTTTATAGCACCATCTAAGATGAAAACACCGATAGGGAAGATGTCAAAGAACCATTTTTAACATTACAATGCAACTCCAATTATTCGAATTCAGACTATCCTAATCGCTTTCAGAATCAAGTGAAGAAGAGACGGAAAAAGAGGAACGGGAAAAAGAAGCTCTAGAAAAGGAAAGGGAAGAGACAGGACAGATGAGGATGACGTGTCACTTGAGGAATTAAAAACATTCTTTTGAAAATTTCTGGATGTTCAGAAGTTAGCGTTGAGAATGCAGCAGAATAGATGATGTGTGATTGGTCAGGCTCTGGGTTTCTAAGTGATGATAAACTTATTAAAAGTATGAAAGAAGGAAGTGCCGAGGAAGAAGATGACCTTAATATCGAAGTTGAAACAGACATGGGACCATCAGCTAGGAAGGCGTTTGCCGGTCTTGAAACTGCGTTGAAGTGGATGGAGTGTCAGCTCGAGTATGACCACATGCAACTTTTCATTGTCTAGCGGATGCGCAACCTGCTTGAAACAAAAGATACCTACTTGAATATGAAGCAGCTTGAATATGAAGACAGTCAAACACCTTACTTTGACCGAGATGTTCAGCAAGAACTGACTTTGTGCAGTTTTATGTACTGTACAGTAAGCTATATAACATGTACGTAAGTGTTGCCATTTCACTTAAATTAAAATCTTTTTCTTTAAAAATAGTTTTTTTCTCCCATTTTCTAAATACAGTAATTAAAGTATACGGAGACTCTTTCTTTGGGAAAAATCCGATTATCCGAATGGGTTCCGGTCCCAATTGATTCGGATAGTTAGAGTTCTATTGTATTTAAAAAGTTGAATTGTTAAAGGCATAGGAACTGTCCGATTTTGTAACGGGTATTGACCCAAATGAAGAATGAAGAGAATACTATTGAAAAACTTTGCACTTTCTTGCCGCGCGAAACTTTTAAAATATTGCATCAAACACTGTCCATAGCAAAAACCACGAGCTATTTAAAAAAATAGTTGTATCATGTACTTACTTATGAAGTATTAATAGTGATCCTTTCAATTAATATTTGCTTCATTTTTCCCTTTTGATTACAATAACATTTAGGTTTGCATAAATTATATATACTTTCTTAGTCTAAATTATACCTACCCCGTTTTTTTCCATAGAAAGTTAACTTCTCAGGATGCGATTTTACGGTAGATGCAATGTATTAATTACGTAGCAGCAGCGTTTGACAAAGGTTTGCTTTATTAGACGCTTATCTCAAAGTTACTCTGCTGTACACAGAAATGAATACATAAATATAATCCGAAAACAAACACTTCCGTTTCACATGGACATGGAATAGGTATGTGCAGCTGAGGATAAAAACATCTTTAGCTTGTATAACCTTTCTAAGACTATGGACAAACTACTTTACTAAAACCATTGCGTTAAGAGCAGCTTTTTTTTTTCATGTTTATTATGTGCTCCAGTGTTCATCCCACGTCATAAGGCATTACACGGAAAAGAAGGGATGCCCCATGAAGGTCTTTTTAAGGGAAACTAACCCGTATAAACGTTACACATAAAGAAACCACGTAAACGCCCATACAGATAGTCCGTTTGCCGGGATTCGAACCCCAGGGCTCAGCGGCTTTTATCGTTCGGCCGTTGATGGGCCTAAGAGCAATATTCAGAAAAAAGTTTCGATATTTTTCAAATTGCAAATATATCAGGAAATTTGTTTTATCTTTTGTTAAGTTCTCATTCCAATTTAGTGCTTAAGACATGGAGCAAAATATTTTAATATTTCTCTACAAACTTTACGGCAATCTGAATAGCAGACATTTTGGATGTGCTTAAAGATCTGTTTGAGAGTGGAGATTTTATTACTTAAAAATAACACGAATAAATTCATAAAAATTAATAACATTTAAATAGGAGTACCATTATTATTTGAGGTATATGTAATTATTTCAGAGTACATGTGACACAAAGTACCAAATGTAAAAATATGTAACAAAATAGGTAATGGTCTAATAAATTGACACGCGAAAACTCACTTGAATCCTTTCGAAAAATATTCATGCTGCGAGTAAAAAAATCCGTTACTAGCATAAATTTGGGCACGAAACGGGGGCCCATTTCAAACGAAAGAACTAAGCAACTTAGAACTAAATATTGTAACTAAGAGCTTATTCAAAATATTTTACATGAATTTGACACATGCATGGAACTAAGACTCCTCAACTCTGTTATCACTTAAAAACTGAAGCAGTATTAGGAAGAGAAATGTGAGAAAAATTATCTCCATTCTCACCCTTAATAAAGAGACTTCAGCACGTGCAACTAGTAATGCATAGCTGCCAACAATCATTACTCTGGTAAAAAATCACTGAAACGCATCGTAGAAAATTTTGGAGAGAAATGTTTCGTTCATTTTTTCATTCTATTAGCGTGGAAAATAGAAGATGCCATGCCTCACTAAATCAACACTGAAACGTGCGATATATAAGTTACTGAAATCGGGTTTTATATGAAAAGTAATAAACCTAGTTACGCGATCTCAATAATAGCTTTGCTGGAATCTATTATTTGTCGAATTCCGTCTAATTTGACACCGTTGTTCCAGCACTGGAACAAATGCCATTTTGTATTTTAAATTCATAACCCTAATTCTAAAATTTAAAAAAATAAATTTTCATATATGAATCCCTAGCTACGTTCTTTTTATTAATAATTATCAATACAAAACTAATGAAATGTTATTGGCAAATTTATTACTTAATATTGTTATAACAATGTATGAAATGAATTCTACTAAAATACTTAATTTAATATTGAAATTTTGCAAGACTATTTTTAGAATGTTATTAAAAGGTATATATATATTGAAAGTGCAGTAAAAGCTGTTGGATTTAATCTTCACCTCCTCTAAAAGGTCTAAATACCAAAGATAAAGATTTTAGAAATTACAAATAATAGCTTAATAGTCTTAAATTAAAAATCATGAATTTCATGCAAACTAAAAAATTTAAGTGCACAGAATTCAAATTCAGCCTCAAATTCCAGCCCCATGTACATTTGATTTCGGTATGTTAAACGATTTGCATTTCTTCTTCAAAAACATGGCTCACCAATCTCCGGGATTTTGACTCGGATACAAATTCTGGAGAATGGGCTACCTGGATGACAGATTTCCTTGTTTTATCCTTTTGTAAAGTAAATATGACCATCTCGTTTAGAATATCCTCTGACAGCACCCTTCTCCTTAGGCAGGTAGCCCTCATGTGCTCTGCTGTAACCCAATAATGCAAACCCAATAATGCAAATCCAATCACCAAAAACATGCAAAGATCATAGATTGACGTCCAGAGGTTCGGCTATTTGAGCTGGCAAAGCCAGGGGAGCCATCCGCCAACGAAGAGGGACGTCAGCTCGTATTCACGTTACACATGGGGAAAACAATCGTTCGCCTGGGATCGTATCTATACTATGCCGAACTTCCAGTATTCAGTGGTCTTAACACTCGGCCACTGGTGGGACGAAAGGGCCAGAGATCGAGAAGAATATGGAAAGGCATCTGTTTCCTTTTCTCGATAAGTCTTTTACGTTGCTGTTGTGACTACTCTCACTTGTGTGACCTAATCAGAACATGCCTACGAATTTTATCGTGGCAAAGACAAGATTGCTCCTTTCGTTGGCAAGAAGTCTTGGGCACCATGTAGGTGATAGTACGAGTTTGTCCAGTTCCATCCAAGGTGGCCGCCTGATACTCTCCCTTCCCTCTTTTCATACTACCAAACAACACAACAGGACTTTCAGCTCGCTATATACTTGCAGTGCTCTCATGCCGCAAAGACTCTATACATTTACAGCATCCATGCCTTTTCCGGGATTTAAAACCAGGCCCTTCGGTGAGGTAGTCAGTCACTAAATACTATCCCGTTGGAAGGCTACTCTTTTACACAATTTTTCAGAACAGCGTTTTTAGTTATGACTATATAAATTCCAGTTCTATGTAATATAACAAATAAAATACGTAAGGTCGTTATTTATAATTCGGCATACTTGCGTGTCAGTTAAATGTTATTAAAACTAGTTAGCAACTTTGTATTAAAGAAGTCATGTCCATATGATGGACACATGTTGCAAAGTTTAAGTTAATGCAAAGTTTAAGAACTCGAACTTAATAGAATATAACTTAAGGGCCATTTTGTACGATGTTTTACCTATTCAATATGACCCGTCAGCGGCCAAGCGGTAAAAGTCACTGAACGTTTTTCCCTCATGTATAAACGTGTATATGAGCCAGTTTCTCTTAGAAGCTTCTTCACGAAGGCATCCCTTCCCTTAGGCAGATAGCCCTAGTGTGCTCTCCCATAATCAACTAAACCAAACCCAGCTAAAATAGTAATATTTTACTATTACTCAAGTTTTCAAATTAACTATGAGTAGATTCAAAATACGCTAATTAAGAGTTAAATTTTCTACAGCTCTTTCATTCATAACCAAAAGAGTTCTTGTTAACAATCAAACGCATTGTAACAAATTAATTTTAATCAGTGTCGAATTTGCTGATTTATGGCAACTGGGTATCTTATGCATGCATAGAAAACCGGAAACGCAATTCACAGTAGTCTGCTGATAGTAACATATAGCTGTTACATAGCCTGAAGTCTGTATTCAAGTTTACATATATATATATAGATATATAGATAGATAGATATATAGATAGATAGATATATAGATAGATAGATAGATATAGATAGATAGATATAGATAGATATATAGATAGATAGATATATAGATAGATAGATAGATATAGATAGATAGATATAGATAGATATAGATAGATAGATATAGATAGATAGATATAGATATAGATAGATAGATATAGATAGATAGATATAGATAGATAGATATAGATAGATAGATATAGATAGATAGATAAAGATAGATAGATGTAGATAGATAGATAGATGTAGATAGATAGATAGATGTAGATAGATAGATAGATGTAGATAGATAGATAGATGTAGATAGATAGATAGATGTAGATAGATAGATAGATGTAGATAGATAGATAGATGTAGATAGATAGATAGATGTAGATAGATAGATAGATGTAGATAGATAGATAGATGTAGATAGATAGATAGATGTAGATAGATAGATAGATGTAGATAGATAGATAGATGTAGATAGATAGATAGATGTAGATAGATAGATAGATGTAGATAGATAGATAGATGTAGATAGATAGATAGATGTAGATAGATAGATAGATGTAGATAGATAGATAGATGTAGATAGATAGATAGATGTAGATAGATAGATAGATGTAGATAGATAGATAGATGTAGATAGATAGATAGATGTAGATAGATAGATAGATGTAGATAGATAGATAGATGTAGATAGATAGATAGATGTAGATAGATAGATGTAGATAGATAGATAGATGTAGATAGATAGATAGATGTAGATAGATAGATAGATGTAGATAGATAGATGTAGATAGATAGATGTAGATAGATAGATGTAGATAGATAGATAGAGGTAGATAGAGGTAGATAGATAGATAGAGGTAGATAGAGGTAGATAGGTAGATAGATGTAGAGGTAGATAGGTAGATAGATGTAGAGGTAGATAGGTAGATAGATAGAGGTAGATAGGTAGATAGATAGAGGTAGATAGGTAGATAGAGGTAGATAGGTAGATAGGTAGATAGAGGTAGATAGATGTAGAGGTAGATAGATAGATGTAGATATACGAGTATAATTCGTTCTATTAACTAATCAGTTTCATTCAGATTCTTTCTGGAACGAAGGGTTTTTGTATTCAGTAATAGTAATGTATAATTAATTTAAACAACTTAAAAATTCGTGTTTTCTTTTAGTTCTTGAAAATTTTAGAAAGTTTCAAAAAGGTTCTCAACTTTTAAACTTTTGATATTTCTTAACGCATTTATATCTTCTATATTTATTTAAAAAATCTCATTATGAAAGGTTATTCGGATGCGAATGATTTATTCGTTTCTCAAATAAAAATGCTTTATATTAAGTAACAGATCAGTATTTGTAAAAGTGCGCGTGTAGCATTTCGTTTCTTACAAATATCCTGCATATAACTGTAAAGAGTCGCTGCATCCGTTTATGTTATGACTGACATATATTGTGTTTACGTTGAAGCCTTAAAGAGGCAGAATTTCCGTAAATAGGTTAACGATCAACAAATTATGGATTTACAAACCTGCATACTAAGTAGGAAAATTGTAGCTTTTAAATCCAAGCCCATGAAACCATTCGTAATCTTTTTTACCCATTGAACAGGCAACAAATTAAGTCTTTTAAGTAACTAGTAAATAATAACTTTAACTACCGAAACAAAGGCGTAGTGAAACTGTTCATTTCTAGTATTTCTTGAGTAAAAATGCATGTTATATTCAATTTTTTTTTATTCAGTATACATGGTATGTGTAATTTTAAATGCATTGTATCCAGTATTTCGTGTAAGATTATTTATATGTATAATTCCTGTTTCAATATTTATCAATGCTTAAAATTTTTCTGACATATGAAAGATGTCAGTATTTTTCTGTATGATCTAATAGTTGAAATTCATTTTAAATAATATTTTTTTATTTTAGATTCATACTTTTAAGGATTTTTTTTTATTTATTGAACTATTTCCTACTACCCTTACATATTTATATTTGACGAGATTAGCGATAAATTTTTCTGATTAAATACTGCATTGTGTTTACAAAATTCTCATGTTAGAAGTAAAAACAGCTATGCAAATACCGTCTGATATCCAAAGTATGCAGCGCATATTAGTGTAATTCCGTTAAAAATCGACTTTTGCAGAATGCATTTTAGATCCAACACAGTTTAAGGATAATAACACTTTACCAAGTCACAAGCGACGGAAAATATTTAATATTTTTACTATACCACTAATAAAATATCAAAACTTCTGTCGGAAAGTATTAGTGATTGTGACAGAGTGGCATATAGATATTGGACATTATGATTCTGGGGATAGTTTATTCGCCAGCTACTTCATTTTCAATAGGATTCAAAAATACGCTATCCTCAGCATCAGTTTTTAATTTGATATCACATTTTAGTTTTCAGTAGTAATAAAAATCAGTTTGCTGTAAACAGGCTGATAATAATACGAAAGTTAAAAATTCATGGCATGCATTTGGTTTTAATGCTAGCATACTTCACAAAAATACACTGGTGTGCAAAAATTAAGGACGAGACAGTTTTCTCAATATAACTTTGTACAAAAGCTTTCCAAATCAACACATTTAATACCGTAAGATCCCCAATACGTAAGGACATGAGTAATGTAAGCAACACTTACTAAAAGAGAAATCAGAGGGATAAAAAGAAGCTTTATTTGAAAAGTAGCATGGAGCGCAATGCGACTGAAGGCCGAAACATCCCTATGATGGGTGTCCAGCAAGAAACATCCGGTCTTTAATAGGGGATATGATCTCCCCTGACTGCTAGGCAGGTTTCACATCATTTGTGTATGCTGGATATGTGGTTGTTAATGAGCTGTTGAGACACTGCTGCTCGTTCCTCTTGTAGCACCAATCGCAGTTTCGGAATCGTTACTGGCGATAAGTTACGTGCTGCCACGGGTCTCCCTAGTAAGTTCCGTACATGCTTGACGGGATTTAGATCCAGAGACCTTGCCGACCAATCCATGTGTTCAATATCTTCACTCTCCAACAGCTCTTCGACAGTAACTGTGCGATGAGGTGGAGCGTTGTCGTCCATGAAGAGGAACTGAGGACCCATAGCCCTTGTGAAAAGACGCATGTAAGGAAGAAGAACCTCGTTACAATAGCAGTCCCAGGTGACGAACCTCCTTGGGAGATATGAAGGTCGGTCCGGCTACCAAGCATTATGTCTGCTCGAACGAGAACTCCGCGACCTCCAAAACAGTCCCTTTTGATGATGTTGAAGGGGTTATTGCGTGTTCCCCGCTCTGTCCAGATGTGTATGTGTCTAGAATCGCAACTCAGACTAAATCTGCTCTCATCTGTAAAGAGTACTCGTCCCCATTCATTGTCTCTCCAATTCCGGTGTTCCCGGCACCACAGAGAACGCCTTCTCCGATGGGCAGGCGTTAGAGGTACACACCGTACAGGGCGTCGTGCAAACAGACCACCACCGTGCAGTCTTCTGGCCACGGTAAAACGCGATATCGGTCGTCCAGTCGCCTGTGTCGTGTGTCTAGCGATTTCTCCCGCTGTCTGCCGCCTGTTTCTTCTGGCCTGTAAGGCAATATACCGGTCATCTGCGGGTGTGGTTCCTCGTGGACGACCACTACTAAACCCCCGGATAGCTGTTCCTGTAGTTTGAAATTGTCTCCAAAGTCGTGAAACGATGCTGTGAGCAATTCAGAACTCTGCTGCCACACTTGTCACACTGCGGCCTTCCTCCAACTTCCCAATGATTCGACCTCGGGTAAAAGCATCCAGATGTCGTCTAACAGATTGATTATTCGCCATTTCTCGCTGAGGCAGCAACTCGGTGTGATTTTAACTGCTATACGGCGTGCAATCTCTTTGCCAGAAATACTGATCTTACACCGACAACATGCTTTATACTACTCAGACACTCCCCCATTACGTCTACCTGCATATCTGCGCATGTGCTACCGTACATCATCTTACTTAATCTCCTGATTGGTCTTTCTGTCCGCTTTGCCTCTTCGTTCAGCTGATATGCTAATTTTTCGACTTCGTCCTTAATTTTTGCACACCAGTGTATACTTAATTGATATTAGATGCGCACACGTACAAAACAGGGGCTGAAGAAAACTTATAGGAAATTTATTTTTCCTTCTTAAAAAAAATCCATATGTTCTACGATCTTTTAACAGTTGAATAATCGTTATGTCTGTTAGCTTATTCCTAGTTCGTACTATGCTGTGAATTCTTACAGAACAAGTGAACCACTAAAACAATTTCTTGTTTACTAAAATTTGATTAATACTCAGAAGTTCTAAGTCAGTTTTTTTTACCTCTCACTTAGGGAAATGCACTTTCGTAAAAAGGAATTGCAGCATTTACGATGAATTTATTTTAGTATATTATGAATGAGAGCAGTTGCTAAATAAAGGAGTTTTCTAGATTTAATTATTTCAAAGCACTAAAGGGTTATCTACCTAGGAATTTAGTGGAAGATTCCTTAATGGATACTCTTTATATTTAGTGTATTTATATGTAACGCTACTATGAACTGAGCTTGAATAAAACTACCAGTACACCCTTTGGCTTTAGATACTCAGCAGTCAAAGTCGAGGTACTAGATATGGAACTTCCCAGTTAATTCCCAGCTGCTTGCCTTACGTGCTTTGTACTTGTATTGTTGCTATAATAAATATGTGTATGAGGAATTTATTTTACAATACGTCGGAATTTCAAAGCATTGTTTGCTGATAATTTTTCTAATGCAGCTTCTGTTTCCGTTTTGTTACCTAAACAGAAATTCCGCCAGAGCATGAATGGGCTAAGAATTAATAATTGTGGCCAAAATCAGATAAGAAAAAAGATCTTCAAAAGCATCTAAATCAAATTTCAAACATTTCTATAAAGCAAGTAGCATATTTTTAAGGCAAAAAGGAATATATTTTTTAAATAACCCGGTCAATCTCATGACCTACCAATCACAAATCTATCCCTTCGGACTTTTGGCAGTCGGTGTTGAAGCAGACTAAATTTTAATTTTTGAATTACGATACATTCGCAAATATTTATTGATGCATTGTTGATTTAGTTGTTTAAATTACTTATTCTTTTGAACAGAAAAGATCAAAAGGAAGAAAATTTCTTTTCTAGATTATTTGAAATTTTAATTTTAAATGCATATTTTTACTTTCAATATCAAACATATCAAGTACTCAAAATTCTTATATTAGTAATATATAAATTCTGAAAATGATATAATTTAATAGTTACTATTAATAAATTAAGGATTACTATAATAAATACTACTATATAATTAAATAGTACTCATAATGTATATAAATAATAAAACGTAAATATGTCCATAATGTATCATAAAAATTATGAAAAATGTTGTGAAAGGTATCTATCTAGACTATGGGCAAGTATTAATATGGTCGTTAAGTGGGAATTTCGAAAGTAAAGTTTTATTCATTTAAATGGGATTCCTAAATAAGTAAATAAAGAACAACCACAAGGTCGCGACATCTTTTAAGTCTTTTCTTTTATTCAAGTTTTCAGTCACTAGGATGGTAACTTATTTTGTTTTAAAAGCAATTTCGGTCATAATTACCGAAAATTAAGAATACTATGTTTCAATTGCATTCAATGACTTTTATAAATTTTCCTTGGGTTATCTTTCCTTGGATTAATCCTTCAGATGTTTCATCGGTGAAAGTTTCCATAATATAAATCCTGATTAATTATCTTAGTTGCTTTACATCTTTAAAATCGATGTTTAAGCGTCACTTACTCAAATAATTTTCTTTGAAGTTGCGAAAACATGAAAGATGTAAAGGAAATCGTCAGTTTGAACAAAAGTTATTGTAGAAAACGCCCTTTCATTTTGCATTTATTTCGCAGGAAAAAGCCATATTTGTTTTGAAAAAAGGATATTGAGCTAAAATTGTTATTTGTGCAACTATGTAACAATTTTCTCTTTAATTTGGAAAATGTTCACTCCAGTTTTGCTTTTATTACAGCGAAAAATTTTAGATGTAGTGAATCACGAAGATAACATATTTCGTGGAGGTCATAATTTGCGTTTCACAATCGAAGTCCATTTTCATCAATATTTGAAAAATATGTATTGTTTTATAGTGGAAGAATTCGTTTTCTTGAAGGGCATCAAAGTTCTGTGCAAAAGATACAGCAGTATTCTCGATATCTCAGCTTAAAACATTTTATGATTGTATCATTAATGTAAAAAAAATCACTAAATTATCCTCTGACAAACATTGAGATGGTCTTCGTTTCTCTAAGTAATTACGTTATTTTTTATGAATTGCTCGGCCCACCAGCGGCCGTGCGGTAAAGTCGCTGAGCATTGGTAGTTCTGTCCGGGATTCGAATCTCGGCGAACGGGCTCCATGTGTAACCTGTATACGAGCCAGCTTTCCTTAGAAAGTCCTCCACAAAGGAATTCCTTCCCTTAGGCAGATAACCCTCGTGAAGCCTTTCCAAAATTAAATCTTAATATTATGAATTGCTCTAAAACATGCTACAGTTTTTTCAGAAAACCTTTGTTTGATTTAAACAATTGTTCACAAATATTTTTGTGTTTCAACTGTAGACATGAAGAATTTGAGCATAAAATGAAGGAAGCACGTTTTACTCTTCTTTATATATTTTTCACAAATTTTATGGCCGGTTTAATATATATTGCAAACGTAGCATTGAGGACAAACCAGCTGCACTTCCCTTTCTAAAACGTATTTATTCAAAGCCTTTAAAATTTATTTGCTATTTCCAGATAAATTTATTTTAAAAAGTATATATAATATTAATGTATAATTTCTAAATTTTAACTGCTATTAATCCTGAATCTAAACAAATTCTGATAATTCCCCAATTGGTTGGAATTCAAAAGTTCTGAGGAACGTCGTGCAAAAATCCCAGATACCCGCAGCAGCTTCTCCCCCCCCCCCCCCCAAAAAAAAGCATGCCTAGTACACATGCTAAAACAAGAACAATCGTACTTAAAATTCCGTACGTGAGAGAAATCTCGAGGGAAAATTATTTCTCTATGCAGGTGCATTTTAATGCACAACTGACTCCAATCGATGAATAAAAATTAGCATTTCTCTCCTTTTTCCCAGCAAACGCATTTCTCTTGAAGCCCAATATGTGTTCTGGAGATCCTTCTGAAGATTCAATTTGTGGCTCATAGTGCAGATTTCGGTGAGATCAAAAGAGAATCTTGGTGAGATAGGTAAACTAGATCAGTGCCCTACTAAAATGAATAGAAAATATCCTGCTACTGGTGCTCACTGGTACCGACTAAAGATTTATATCTCACTTTTGCTGAGATTTATTTCACGGTTAGGATCGAGAAACAACCTTCGACCCCGTGAACGGCCTGCATACAGATGATGAAAGTTCCCATGGAATTTCGATGTAGTTTTTTTAGCTATATGGCCCTGCAATTTCCTCATAGCTTTATCTCGGTGTTTATACATTTTGAATACAAGAACAATCTTGCGATATTAAATAAAATTATTCTGCAGTTTTCTTTTATTTCATATTTAGATTTTTGTTCGTTAGATGATCTGAAAAACATTCTTATTAAAAACTTTAAATTTCGAGTTACGAATATTAAAATTTGAACTTATAACTTAAAATCGCTTACAATTATAATTTTAGAACTAATGCTTCAATTTTCAACCAGCTGTTTAGTAAAACTAAATGCCGCAAGGGAGGACGCCTGCCCGGGGTGTTAGGCATACGGAATTTTGATGACAGCCTGATGGATGATATCTTTATCCTGCAAGGTATATTTGTCGGCAATTTAAGTAATTTATATACAATTACTTCATGATGATGTTCTTCATAGTTACCACATTTTTAAGCAGAGATGTATCACCCATATTTCTAGATAACATGCTCTTTCAGTTGTGATCAGGTTTGCAATACAAGGGGTTTATCTTTTTAGCATTCCAGAAATAAATTGTAGGTATACTTTTACTATAGAAGCTTATAATTCGAAAGTTTTATTTTGGAAGTTTATTAATTACGCATTTTATTTTGCATTTGGTCTGACAGATTCATTGCGTCTATTAATTGAAAAAATTTCTCTCAATTTTACTTTGCTTTGTTGAATTTTGAAGTTTGTTACAAGTAAAAAATTTATATTTTGCTACAAATAAAATGTACCTTTACAAATAGTTTCAAACTTAAATAAATGGCATATACAAATCTAGTAGATCTCTCTCTCTTAACTTCTGTGCTTCACCCGACAGAAGGTTATGAAGTCTTTTCTTTCTTCCATATTAGGGCAAAAGAACATTCACACAACGTTCATCTTGCAAAACATAGCAGTCTGTTCTTTGAAGTTAGTTATAATTCAAATTTTTACCTTTATTCATGTTAACTTATAAGTACTCACGTCCGAGTAAAAGCAAATCGTTGCCTTTTTCTTAATATTTTTATTCCTTCGTTTGTATTTTAAATGTTTTTGTTTTTGCAACTTGCAAATACCGTTAACGTTTGATAGACGAATTAGTCAACTTGATAGCCTAAATCTAAAAATTACAGAATTTGTTTGGTAGTATAAATGCGTACAGTGTGGTTTGGATAGTGTTTCAAAATTATACAACAGACATTTGAAAATCTACAGATTTTATTCAAGCGCATAATAAACTGAAAAATCTGATTTTTTAGATTTTAAAAGAATGTGAAACTGTAAGGGAAATTAAAGTTGACCAAATAATGGAAGAAATTTTCGCTTCATCAGTTGAAAACACTGGCTCTGAAAATGAAAGAGAATTAAGTTATTTCAGAAAATAATGAAATTGGGGGCACGGTAATTCACCCGGGATTATAAGAAAAAACCCGGTAAAATTTTGTCATAATATAAGGAACAATTTTTAAAAATATCCCAGTTTAGCTTAGTGAGTTCAAAATAAAATTAACAAGGTAAAAAATTAAATCATTTTTAATTTAAAAGAAGAGCTTTTTAAGAGAGATGCTTCGTATTCACGTTACTCATGAGAGGAAAACACAAAAACTCTCGTGCAGCTATTACGTTCGCCGTGATTCGAACCACGTAAAACTGTGTTCAGCGGTTTTACTAGTCGGCTGCCGGTAGCCTTGCATATTTGAAAACTTTTCTAATTCGATTAAGTTCGCTAATTTCAGTTGCTATAAAACAAGTTATTACTCCAAAAACTTTTTTGCTTCCCTTCACTATACATTCAATCAGTAATCATTATATAATAATAGTATTGTTTGTATCGCGCTAAAATGGCTCTCGAGTAATTAAATTTCCATCAGTTCTATTAAATCTTTTAAGTTTGTAAGTACTGGCAGCCGAAATAGATTTGCTCCTTTTTTTTCTCTTCATTCATTGCTTTATATATCCCTTGTGAAAATCGATCAGCTTGATCAAAAATCTTGAGCAGAAATTCGATCGACTTTCAAAGTTTCAAACATGCATTTTGAATTTGACAAGTAGCATTGTACTGACAAATCTTGTTATTTTCTACAATTTTTTAATTGCATGTCTCTACAATGTTAGCTGCTATTTTTTTTACTATTATGCATTTCTAGATGAATAGATGTTTTCGGGGGGGGGGGGGGAAAGGGGGGGGGGGGAGAAATGAGATTTGTAGGTTGGAAGATCTTCTTTGCAAGTAAAACTGCAATAAAAGGCATTTAAAATTTCAAAGCAAAAGAATTTGTCACTCAAAATATTTAAATACCTTCACTGTGCATTATTTCAGATTATTTTTAATCTGTATTGAAATGCATATATGAAACAAAACGTAATTTTGCTGGATTTACAATTGTCTGATTTTAGGCAATTTTAACCACTAGAAATATGAGTTTTTTTATAATTCAGATTCTTATTATAATCAATCCACATTCAGAACTCTTGAGGCTTTTCCACATTATGCGCGTTTTTAGAATTAACAAATTGTGACTGCGATCGCTTTCATTTAAAATTAAAAGTTATTTGTCTAGCTAATATTTCTAATTTATAATTTCTTATACCACGGTTAGAATAACAAATGGCCCAGTAATCTAGGGGCAAAATTATTAAACGCTTATAGCTTCATCGGGGAGTTTGAATGCCTGCCGGATAGACTTGAAAGCATGGGAGGTTTGACTTTTTGTGAAGTTATAATACTTCCTTCTGAATCTCCTCCATGAAAATAATCTTCCTAAAGGATTTAGTTTATCAAAATCAGTAGCATAAAAAATACTGATTAAAGAAAGAACATCTTCTAAATAATAGTCGATGTTTAGGCAAAGAGGTTGGATGATGGAACACTTGGCAGGTTTAGCATTCAAAATTTCAAGATAAGGGTATGCATTTCCAGCTGGGATCTCTGAATGATTTTGAATTTTATTAATAGATGGAAAATTTGAAATTTGAATTTTAAACGATATTAAAAGTACTGATTTCAAATGTTAAGAAATATAGGACATAAATAGGAGATACATTAAAGAAAAGAATTGTTATTTCTTATCTGGCTTAGTGTACTCTTGACTAAGATAGCAGTCTATCTATTGTATCCAGAGTCATATCTTGCACCTAGAAAACGAGCTTCGTCGAATCTGAGTAAATTCCGATGTAAGATGAAATTATAAGAGATATTAGAGTATTAAAAAGTCGTATTTATAAAACATATGTAATAACGACCACTCAGATTATGGATGAACTAAAAAATGCTCGAAATGACAAAGTTTGCCTTCCTGAGACTCTTGAACTGGCTTCACCATGAGCCCTGAGTATCAAAATTCATTGTTAACTAGTCAAAGCATTACAGCTACGTCTATACCTCTCGTGGTACCGTACACCATCCCACGGCGCTTGTCTGAGGCGGGGTTACGCTCACAGAGGCCTTTAAGACATCTTCCTTTGACCTCACAACATAGGTGGATTCGTCTGGAGTGGTGTCGCAGCCGATCATCATGTCTGCCATCAGACTGGCATCGTATAGTGTTCAGCGATGAATCCGGCTTCACTCTTGAAGCAGATGACCACCGTGTTCGCGTCGAGAGGACGGGGCCAGCGGTCCCAATCAGCCTTTGTTTTACAAAGGCATACAGCCATACCCCCTGGTGTGGTGGTGTGGGGCGCTATTTCTTATGACAGCAGGTCATCTTTCGTACATCTTTAACAGCTCAACGATACGTTGATACCATCCCGCGGCCGGTTGCAGTACCCTTCACGGCACGTCATCCTGGGGCCATTTTCCAACAAGGTAATGCCAGGCCACATACCGCTCGCATATCTCTGGACTGTCTTCATGCGGTTGATACTCTTCCTTGGCCAGCAAGGTCACCAGACCCTTCACCAATCGAGCATGTCTGGTTTATGGTAGGCCGCCAGATTCGGGCACCACAAATATCGCAGATCTGGAGTGACAACTGATGAATGCCTGGCAAAGTGTGTACTATGACCTTGATTTTTTAATCATTTTATTATCTGTGTATGAGCTAGACACATTTTGAAGTTCATAAAAAAAAACTTCTTTCATGGTGCTTCGAGTTTTTTGCAAAAGAGTGTGTTTCGAAATCCATGAAACTGAACTTCTATATTCTTTACAATCCATGGATATCAACAGCACGGAGTCTCTCTTGGGATGTGCTTGAGAAAAAAACTTGGAAAACGTTTTGCTCCTGCATTATTTTGAATAGCGAATGTTTTGTCCAAAAAAATGTCGCAAATGCCGTTAAATATTTAACGAAACTTGCATTCATTATTTCTGAGAAGGATTGCTGCAATACTGACCTCTAAAAATGTGTCTACGCCATGTTAACAAAGAATAATTATTCAGACGATTGTATTTGTTTAGTTTCCTAAACCCTGTAGCTTGGTTACTACAGTGCAGCAGTTTTAAACCTTTGTGACTCTGTAGACTTTTCCGAGACACTTAAATAACACTTTCTCAAAAAATTCCTTCTGCAAAACCACTTTCCTAAAAATTCTCAGAAAACAAATCGTGAATCAGAAATGTCTTCTTTTACATGTACTCATAATTTAGTGTCGTACAAAACAATTCTTACTTTTCCCTCCCACATTAGGTACTCTCAACAGATCTGTAAATAGAGATTTAAAATTCGAGCTGTAAGATTCTTGACAATACATCATTGCTCGATTAGCAAAATCTTAATTAAATTTAGATATGTCAAACATTAATACAAAAATAAATAAAACTTGTATTTGTTAAGAAACGTGCAAACCATTTCACTGAAATTTGTTTTAAAAGTAAATATTTTGTTCCTAAATAAAGTAGTAAACAAGATGTGCAGGTAATTCGCTCATGATTGCTTCATATTCTTGAAAGTTTTTAGGAAACCAAAACTAAGCCTGGATATAATGCAATTTTAGAAGCGCTAATAAGAACTGTAGTTACTTCGAACTACTATGCAGGTTGCAATGAATCCTCGTGCTGATTACATGAGTGTGAAGATAATTTTGCGATAGTCGGTTCCATCTATCTCTCAAAAAACGTTTAATCCGTGCAAGTTCTGAGAGAGGGCTGTAATTTTCCTTAAAACACTCCAGGTGTATTCTATGGTATCAAAATATCACCTGAGTTTATATCACCTGAGTTCGTTTATCTTGAAATTATTTATCCTGTAATCAGCATAGTTGAACATTACCATCCACAGAAATCAATTAGCATCTCCTCTGAATAATTTTACATGGGATTCGAAGATACCAATGAAGCCCAACCAGTAGCCGAATTGATAAGATCAATGAACACGATGATTTGACACGGCTTCGAAACCTAGTAAATTAATTCACTGCATGGGTTTTTTTACTCACGTGAGCCAACTTCTTTCAAAAAATCTTTCACGAAAGCCTTCTTTTTAAGCAGACCGCTTAAGAGGGAGAGTTTCTTGAAAGTTGTTTTTGACATCTCGTGTATTTGTGGGTTTCAACCAAATAAACATTGAATCATAATCATATGGCCTAATAGCTGAATGTATCATTGTGTTGTTTCCGTATACCAAAACTGAATAGTTACCAAAAATAGTCAGTATCTTTCATATAAGTGGAAAGATTTTGTGCATAATGATCTATCCGGATGGGAACTAATAGAAAATCAGAGTGTAACCTGAATATTTCCCAAGATTGTTGCACTTATGAAGAGCACACCAGTACAGCAATTTACTTGGATGCTTCGAGATGAAGGGATAACTAGCACACAGACAACTGGCTTTCTTGCTTGAAGACCTTCTACTCGGTCTTCTGTAAATTTTTTAATTTCGGTTGCGAAAATACTCTTTTACATGAAGTAGTATTTATTCAGTAGAATACGATGTTTAGTTTTAATGAAAGTGGTAATTTATTAAAAATTAATAATTAATTAAAAATTTTTAATTATTTTTCGCAAATACTTTTGTGCCTCTAGCATTATTACTCAAACTGTCTTAGTGGTAGGTTTTGAAATTTACAATTTTAATGTACCACAATTAAACTTTTCTAAACTCTTTAATTTTTTCAAAATTTAAGCATTCTAATGAAAAGCCTTTTATAACTTTGAATATCAAAATTCTATTTCTCAGGATGATTTAAATATTTGGTGAAGCATAAAACTAAATTTAAAAGCCTTAGTCAAATACTTACCTGCAATATTTTGTTTCTCCAAACTATGAAATTTCAGGCATTTATTTTTCAGTAATTTCAGCTTACTTAAAACTTAGCCTGCTGAAATGATATAATTTGAGCTTGCTGAAGTTACATAAAAAGTATAGAATATTTTTCGCTCAAATTTTACCATTCCTAGATACTGAACACGATGCTTTACAAATAACTTTTGACATCTAAAAGAAAGTAATTTTCGGAAATTCTCGATTTAAGTAAAATTTATTGGTATAAAGAAATTAGTTCCTAATTTATTTTTTGTATAACTGCAAAACTGCATATCAAAGGCTATATTTGGCTAAAAATGTATAAAGCTATCAGTGGCGAATATTTTTTCAACTATGTTGTTTATATAAAGAATTGGTATAAAAGCACAAAAACCATGTATACGTTGCCTAACAAGTGTTTGAATTGATGGCCATTTATTGTTATTCCAGCGCAAGCCCTTGGCAAGTCTGTGAACTATAATAATTCGTAGTGCCTTATTTATGAAGGATGAAGGATGAAGATTATTCAGTGCATGATTTCTGGGAATACTTCAGATTTTAAATGAACATTTGCGTTTAAGAGCAATATATATAGCTTTACAAAATAACAGAACTCCCTATTTAAGGCTATAACTCAGGGGTTCTCAACTAGGGAAGAATCCCCCTGGGGAGGGGGAAATTTTGTCAACCATTTATTTAGTTTTAGTTTATTAATATAAAAAACTAGTTTTATTCACTTTTGGGTATTTATCAAGGTTTTGTATTCTTTTTGTTTAATTTATGAAACATTACAAAATATCTAAATCTAAATAAATGTGTGTATGTATTCTTCGAGTTTGGGAAAGGAGGAGGAATGATTTTATAGCTATGCTGAAGGTGCAGTATGAGGCAAAACAGGTTCAGAAGCATTGAATTGAGAACCATAGCTATTATATATTTTTCCTTCAGTTAATGAAAGAAACGAAGGAAAGTGGTTCAGTACATACCTATCAAACCTGATGTTTAAAAATCTGGCCAAATAAGCTGTATATTATAATTCCTATTAGAATGCCCTTCTCTTTTCTTTCGTTTCACATTGTACAATCTTAAGTTTTCAGAAAATAAAGGATAGAAAAATTTGAATATATTTCATACTTTTATAAATAAAAGCATCAAGAGTACGAAATAAAAAAATTTCATTTATTAGTCCTAATGTTTTCTCTTGCTAGTTTTCTAAGCTCAGAAAACTTCAACGTTACCAAATTATTACCCTCATTCTGTTTACTCCTTTGATGTTTTTTGTCTTCTTAACCCTCTAATAGCTCCAAAGATCAAGTTCAGAAAGATGTTCTTTCGCTACTACTTTTTATAGGTCATAGGCAATGGAAGAGTAATTCTCGTTCTACATATTAAACAGTAACTGCGATTTCATTCTCCCCTTTCATATGTTGAGGGTGAAACATGCGGGTTCCTTTTAACCGTCATACCTGAATAGAGTCTGTGGTATTATATTTTCAGGTGACCTACCTAGAAGCTCATCTAAAGTTTCTCTGCAAGCTATTTATTCATGTATACCATACTTTTAATATCCATTTTAAATCAGCTGTAACGCTCCATGGAATATCGTTAAAATTCTATCAGCAATTCTTCATAATTGGCTTTTATCAAAGGGAGGGATGAAAAGTTTCTATTAATCTATAGCAAAACCTTTATTCCTGTAAGACAGTTTTTCAGCCTTTTTAGGCTCTCCACCCGCTTTTAAGTCTTCTTCGTTTAGTGCTTTGAGTTTTTCTGAACTGCGTACCCAGGCAACAATGATGTATTAGATATGCTCTTGGAATGTCATACGTCAACATTGATCAAATGTCCATTATAACTGTAGTGGTTATTACATCACAAAATACTATTTTTCTGTTTAAGAATAACTTCTCATGACGATATTTGAAAAAAAAAATATTTATTCTATTTAAGACACTGATGTTTTTAAAACATTATTTTAATATTTTTTCCACCTTTGGCATTCGCAATCTACCTAAAGTCGTAGAAACAAAGATTGTACATGGTTTGTAGAGGTTACGCTACTCCCCTTCCAAGCAACATAGTTGCGATCCAGGTCAACGATTGTTAATATCGCCTGAACACTTACATTGCAATAAGGTGCATAAGCTTTTTACAAAATATTTATATTGAATCAAAAATTACAACACGAAATGTTCACTAGAAAAGTAATTCTTCTCCTACTACATGCTGTTTTAAATTTTGAAGCCTCCGTCTTTCTATTTTTATCTCTGTTTAAGGGGGTGATCTGTTTCTCTTTATTCATTGAGTTTCGAGAATCATCTTCATCTGTGGCTAATAAATAAGCTTGTTTCAGTCGATCGACGGAAATGTTGATGCCCTGTCTTTTGATTCTTACTGTATAATATATTATTTCTGTCAATTGCAGAAAAAAAGTCCTTTATAAGGGAATTCTAATGTTTTCTTGACACGGTCTACTCTGGCAGATACTACATGTGAACATTAATCTAATTCCTTATGGAAAAAGAATTTCCGTTTTCTTTTAAATTTGCTTTTAATTAATTTCAATTTTTCCATTTGTTTTTACAGTTCGCCAATGAAGATATCCGGTTCTAATTTAGTTTTTGGTTCTTGAAAGAATTCTTCTGGTAGCTTTAGTGAATTACCATAAACCATTTCTGCAGTAGAGTAAATTGGTGTCACCGCGTAGAGAAAGCACGTACACCAAGGAGTACATTTGGTAAACTTTCACTCCATTGGACTAATTATGAGCTCCAATGGCTGCTTTATTGTTCTGTGTTGTCTTTCAATTTTTTCTTTGCGTTATGGATGGTATGAAGTAGTTAGCATTTTAATTCCACAAATAATGCCTAAACTTCTGAAAAGTTCTGACCTGAATCGATTTCCTCTGTCTGTGATCACATTGTATGGAACACTAAAGCGATAAATCCAGTTTTACATACAGTGCCTTTGTGATTGCTTTGGTCGTAATATTTTCTATAGGTATAACTTCCATCCAGCAAGTAAAACGATCGATGCATGTTAAGCAATATTTATTTCCATTTGATGATATATATGGTCCAATTATATCGATATGGAGAAGGCTGTCTTTCATCAGACTTTTCAAATCAGCTGAATTTGTAATGTGTGTGCCTAACAATTTATTTTTCTGGCAACTAATACGTAATTTTAGACCATTTCTTAACACTTTTTTTAAATATTCTTCCAAATGAATCATAATGTAACTTGTTTCACTGATGATTTGATGCCAGGATGATTAGGTTATTACAGTCATGTATTTTGTGGAAAACATTCATTCGAAATGGTTGTAGTACTGAACGGTTGAATATTTAGAGTTGAAACATTACACCAGATTATTTTTTCAGAGGATAGTAGATATTGTTTAGAATTTAGATTTTTGCTACTAAATAATTCTTTTAATTCTTCATTTTTGATTTGTTCATCTGCAATTTTGTCATAATCAATGTCCGAAACGGATTTAGTTCTTGACATCGAGGCGGCCTACCAGCGGCTAAGCAACAAATCGCTGAATACTGGTAGTTCTGTCCGGGATACGAATGTCGTCGAACGGGATGGCTGCAGGGGCGTTTTTGCACTTTTCCTCATGTGAAACGAGCACACGAGCCAGTTTTCCTTAGAAAATACTCCGCAAAGTCATCCGTCCTCTTAGGCAGTTAGCCTTCGAGTGCTTTGCCGAACTTGCTCTAGACGTCGATTTTGCAACAATATTATCTTTTCCGTTACGTAGTTAATGTTTGTTGAAAACTGAGAAATATACTGGAGGTCTTAGTTGTCTTGGTGATGCTTTATCATCTTTCTGTTTAAATGCAAATGTAACTGGCTTGTGATCTGCAAATATCGTTAATTCCCGTCCTTGTAACATATGTTTAATGAAACGGTACGTACTCAAAAGTTCCCGGTTATATGTGCTATAAGCTTTTTGTGATGTAGTAAGCGCTACATAACTTTTAGATGCCCATTCATTGCATTTAGTCTGCATCGAACTGCTTATTTAATTTAATTACAGAATTTGGAAATGATCCGGTAATAATTACGACTACTACGCGAATTTACAGTTGCAGCGATGAACTTAGGCTCTTGCTACTGCGCCTGGGATGAAGTTATAAAACCCTGCATTAAGCTCAAAGAAATGAGTTTTGCATGTATTGAATATCACTTCAAGTACGGAACTATGATCTCATTTTGAGAATTTTATATGAATAGTTGTAACTTGCATTTTGTATGTTTCCTTGTTATAAACGACGACTTGCGTATAACTTGGACTACTATGAATGAAGAGTACAAAGTATGATTTTAAGATTCTCATGACTGTTCCTTTGAAGATCACCTTAGGTCTCACCGATGAGTGGTATACCCATGTTGGGAAATGTTCTCTGAAATATTGATTAGAACATTTTCCAATTAAATTTTAATAATATTATCTGTTATTGCTACAAAATTTCAAACAAAAAAACTTTGCTAATATTTTAATAATAAGATTTTTTAAGGCAACACACGCACACGCCTACAGTGTTCGGGGCCCCATCAGTGGCCGAATCGTTAAGACATCTGAATGCTGGGAGTTCACCTGGGTTCAATCCTATCTAAACGGGATCACTGCATGGTTGGTTATCGTGGGGTTTTGTTCAAGAATGCAGTTCGAAACAGTTTTCATTTAAGTCTTCTACGATGGCATCCATCCCTCCCCTTACGCAGATATCCCTCGTGTGTTTTGCCGCATTTATATAACCTGACCTAAAGTGTTCGGGTAAAAGCGGCTAGAAGTTTAATTTTTTGTAAATAATGTTGCTAGACACGTACTTCCAACAACATTTCTTAAAATAATATAGAGGATTTTAGAGCATTTCCAGCACTTGCACAACAAAAGTTATTGCTACTAAAATATGCATTATGCTTTCATAAGTTTAAAACAAAGTTGTATAAACTAGTGTGCAAGACTGACTGAGATACTTTTAATCAGTACTCTTTAGGAATTAGTTAAAATAAAAAAATACTGTTTGTCTGCTAAATGAAATAATACTGTTTGCTAAGATAAAATTTAATAAATAATATTATCTTCTCCAGAAAGAAAAATATTCATTACCAAAACGAGGGGCTTAAATCGAAATAATAAACATGAAAATAGGATCAAAGACAATAAATTTAATAATCGATTTCGCTAAAAAATACCGAAAATACCTTTTTCAAAACATTGTATAACGATTTTTCTTTAAACATAACGCATTCCACGTAGAAGATTAAGTAAATAATGGAAATTCTTCTCTAGTTCCCTCACACGGGTCTGCATTTATTGCTAAAAGTATATTTCTCGACTAATTTTTGAGTGTATGATCGGGCAGCGGTGGCTCTGCTATGCATACATTTTCTGATATTCATTGCATTTAATTTCAATATTTTAGTTATCACTTATTGCCACATCTGCTAAACCTGAAAGGCCTAAGTCTTGTGTCCACGTTTTAATGCGCAAAAAAAATCTTCTTTTGATTCTTTTTAATCCTGTTTTTCTTCGTAAACGTTAAGACAATAAGTAAGTTGTAAATAATGTTTGCACTTTGAACGACATACATTGCACATGGTTTGAACGAAATACATGCATCTACTCTATGCTAAATTCTGTAAAATCCTATGATTGGTACATTGTACTATGCTAGAAAATAATTTTCTTCTAACGCGATTTCTGAAATTTGTAAATTTTTTTGCCCAGGAGTTAAGTTTCAAGTTCAGAATTAAAAAAAATATATATTTGCCTTATTTTTGAGCCGTTTATAACAAAAGATTCAGCTTCCCGTCGGTCACCAACGGTAAGAAACTATTGCCAACATGTTCAGTATTACTTTACTGCAGGTTAAAGTTTTTTTACCATTTATTAAATTCGTGTCGTGATTTTATCACTACTGTGTTAATGTACAGCGAATTAATGGACTCTACAAAATTATTTGCTTACCCTTCTACTACGATTTTAACTATTTTGGAATTTATAAATATTTGAAACATAGTTACCAAATATAGTTAGTTTTACAAAACTGAAATACGTGAACAAAACTGAATCATGTGGTAATCATATATGCTCACATTCTTTTCAAAACTTAGTATGAATAATTATATTTGCATGCATAATAATGTGATTGTAGAAATGCAGCTTCCAAAATAACCTTATGAAAACTTTTCTAACTACATGTTTAGCAACAGAGATTGAGAGAATAAAGATTTGTGCTAAAAATTCTTGACCTCTAAAAGCGTCTGATACATTTCCCCGGGACATGCAACGTCTAAACCAAAACAAAAACGTGTCTAACGTAAGATTCAGCCGAGCTTATCCCGGATGTGACATCAAATTGACAAGTCATGTGCCGGCTGGGTATATGAGAGACTTTAAATAATTGTCATTGGCATAATAAAAGATTGTAATGTTTCACGCTCGATCGAACCATTTCGAGTTCTCTGCTTTTTTTAAATTTTTTTAATCGAGTAGTTACGGTGATTGCGCAAATAACAATACATATACCATAGAATGTGCCATAGAAATACTTCATAAAACCAGTGCTACACAAACCAAAATCAGCATCAATCTGATATTGATTTTTGCTTAATTCTAAACTTCCAATTGGCATGCTTTTCCTCCATGTATTTAAAGTATCATCTGATGTCTTGGCCTAGATTTCAAGCATTTTATTCTGAAAAACTTTAAATATCTCAAAATTTATGTAATTGTTGAAAATGTTTGTAAAAATATAGAGTAAAAGTATCCTTAAATGGTTTTATTTTTTAACTTTTCAAATGTCTTCAAGTGATCACTTACATAAGTTTTACTAAGGAAAGAAATTAATCCAAGTAATAAACTTCTTTCAAGATATTTTCAAGCTTTATTTTGGGAAGACAGGAATGGGTGTATTTGTCGTGATCTATTTTGCAAGAAATATCGATTTCAGTCCTTTATTTAGACTCATTTTAAAACCTTCATATCGAATCTGTAAATTCATAAAGCATAATTTTTTTTTCGAATTGCTTTTAATACTTGAATTTTCAAAAATGTTAAATTCAGTTTGTATGCAACGGCTTTACCCCGCATCTTTTCGGTATGAGCTTAAATGAAAAATAGTTAAAGAATTAATAAATTTTGGAAGAAATACTCTAAGATTTGCGAGGTAAAAAGTTGTGCAAATGGAAGAAAAGCGCATGTAAGGAAGTAGTTATGAACATGACACGCGGAGAGGGCGTGGCCAGTGGCGTCACCGGGTAAGGTCACGGTTAACGTCGTCCGTTATATCACTGGAAGGGGCGAATTCTGTGGAGTGGTGTAGTCGGGTTCTTGCTGGGATAAGATGGAGAGGTTGGTGAGCTGCGGCTTCGAAGTTACATTTAAAAGCGTGAAAACACTAAAAATTTATATTGGCAGAGTGGCAACGATTAGTGTGGATTACCATGACAATATAACAGTGATGTCTATTACCCCTTTCTGAAACTGTTGCAAAAATAAATTTGGACAATTTCACTACTAACACTTAGTTTCACGCACACGCGTACGTACAGTCATTCACACATGGGCCTTTATAAAAATGCATCAGCTTTCTAACACCTGAAGGTCTCCTTCTTACAATTTCAGAGTTCTGGGGGGGGCAGGTGTCAGAGCCTTCCCACAACTCCACTGACAAATCATTGATCAACTATAGACTTTAAAACAAACTATTAATTTTCTGCTTGCTTTTCAAACTACGAGGGTAAGTTGAAAAGTAAGTTTCCCCTGTCGACTGTGGTCAGAGTTGTGTATGAAAGTCAAAAAACAGAATGAAACATTAAAGATATGATATACCTTTATTTTTCCACATAGGTACCAAGTACATTGAGACATTTGTCATATCGCTTGATAAGCTTCAAAAAGCCCTCCAGGAAAAAATCAGGGCTTTGCATATGGAAGAAGCGTTGAACGGCTTGTTTCACTTCAGTATTGCTTCCAAAGTGCCTTCCCCGAGATTTTTCTTCAAAGCCGGAAACAGATGGAAGTCGCTTGGTGCGAGATCAGGACTGTATGGCGGATGGTGTAGGCGCTCCCAACCAAGAGTTGCAATATGGTTTTGCGTTGCCGTCGCCGAATGTGGTCTGGCATTGTCATCCAACAGCAGAACGCCAGATGTGAGAAGGCCAGGCCGCTTTTTCCGAATCGCCTCTTTCAATTTCGACAGGGTGTCACATTAGCGCGTAGCATTGATGGTTCCAACCTCCAAAACGTCCAGCAACAAAACTCCTTGGGCGTCCCAGAAAACTGTGAGGAGCACTTTACCTGCAGAGGGAGTTGTCTTGAACTTCTTTCGGACAGGTGATAACGGATGTTTCCACTCCATAGATGCGGCCTTCGATTCTGGCCTGAAATGGTGGACCCACGTTTCATCCCCCGTCACAATCCGAAACAGAAAGGCCGTGCGCGTCCGTCCAGCTCTCAGTATGTCCTCCACTTGCTGAGGTCCATCACTGAATGTGCGACACCATCTCCGCACCATTTGCTTCGACATCACACCTGGCCCATAGACTTCCACGAGGCGGTTATGAATTTCTGTTCCTGATACTCCACCTGCCCATTCATAGCGGATAACCGCTCTCACTTCCTCCTTTGACCACGAATTCAAAACGCATCTTCTCTTCATAACTACTGGGGCTCGAATGAGAGGCTGGTCTCCACTTTGCCCAGGCACTGCAACAGCGCCATGTGCTTGATTTGCAGCGACCTCTACCGAATGGTGTATCGGTGACTTGCGTGTTTCCTGCTGTGTCGCCTTTCGCCCATAGCCGTTCACCGCTTCTTCCATATGCAAAGCCCTGAATTTTTCTTGAATGACTTTCTGAAGCTTATCAAGCGATATGACAAATGTCTCAACGTATTTGTAAGAGAATAATAAAATAAAGGTATGTCATATCTTTAATGTCTCATTCTATTTTTTGACTTTCATACACAACTCTGACCACAGTCGACAGGGGAAACTTATTTTTCAACTTACCCTCGTATTTTATGACATCTTATAGATAGTAATCTTCCAAAATATATCTTTTATAGTCAAACGGGAAGAGACTCAATTTATTTTGCAAATAATGAAGAGATGACGTTCCTCACTTGCAATTCTGAGCTGAATTTCTCGTCTACGCTCTACATTTTGAAGACATTGTTTATAAATCTTATCTTTGATTTTATTTCTCACGACGTGGTTTGAAACTCCCTTCTCTGTCTTCTTCTCCCCGTCTCAAATAAGAAAAAAAAAAATAAGAAGGAGTGTATTTTTAGGGTGCAAACCTACAAATTCGTATACTAATTTTGCTGAAAATTCTTCCTTTATATATCCAATTGTCTCAACGCTTTTCATGCAATAAAGATGATGATTAGGAGAGTAATCGGGTACGTCATAAATGTCACTAGGACGTAGCATGGCTTTATTATACATCCTTCGTATGAATTTCGTGGGTAAGAGAATCTGTGTCTGTAAGTACCAATGATGAATTTTCTCAATATCCAAGCTTTATGACGCTGTTGTGGAAGTTATATATGAGAATTTTACTTATTTCCAAAATCACGAAACCAACGTAGATCGGACGATTCAGTTTGAACGTGTTTCTTAATCTGCTGCTTAATCCTCTCCTCCGCGACGAGATTCTCGCCGAAAATTTTAAATATTTTAAACTGAGATAAGCTACCAGTTGTTCTGTCTTTTTGCGTGTGTCCACGAGTTGCGCGTTCACTCCATTTCTTACGTTTTCCATGTTTGTATCATATGTGGAATTATTCAGTAATTTAAAGAGTATTTTCCAAAGACGTGTGTTGCGTTTTTGTGCTCCTCAATATTAAAATCAATATAGGGTTCCAAACATGTTTCCTGTTCAAATTTCATAATTTTACGTCCTGTAGTTAATATTAACCCATGCTTTAAATAAAATTTTAAGTTCCTACAAAATACTATGTAATTTTTCTTGGCTTTTAAATTGGAATTAATTTAATTTGACAGCTAAGCTTTTGATGTGGCAGGATGTTCAGGAAGAAAGGAGAAAGATCTTTGAATTTTATGATCCCCTTTTCAGGTGCAATAGAGTAATCATAATGTGCGTCATGCAGTTCGCGAGGATATTTCAAATCTACTTCTAAAATGTGTTCTGTGGAATGCGCACTAATGAAGAGAATTCGCTCTGGCGTCACTTCTTCCGCTTGCATCTACTCATATTCTCCACATACTAATGATTGGGAGATCGCCAAACCGTGTAAGTTGTCGGCATGTAAATGCTATATAACATAACTGTAACGAATATTTATTATTTGCCTGAGCCCGCCTCTTTGTAATCACTGAAATTCCGCCTTACGCATCCTATTCTATAAATACATGCATATCCACATCTGTTAAGAGTTCCATAGGCTGCTCAATCATTTCCAGGCATGCTTGCCAGGCCAGGCCAGGCCAGGCCAAGCCAAGCCAGACCGGAAGACGCCATAACATGCGCGACGTCTATTCCCTAAAACTGCATTCACAGCTTTCAAAAATGTTCGAATACATCCGCTACTGGAGTATATCCAATTTACCACACAAGTCGTGATATTCTCTCATTGTCCGGATCTTGAAACTGTTCCAAATTGCCTGCGCATGTTCGTAATCCGACGATGAAATTTCCTCATCTGGCTGAACTGTTGTGAAACGCTGACGTTGGTGGTAAGGGCAAATCAAACCTATCAAAGAATCTGATATAATCGTAAGCGTAAGCACCCTTCCTCGAGAAAACAGAAATATCCTTCTCCCGTTACATTTTCAAGATGCTCAAGTTATCTCCAGACGGATACTATGCGAGTGTTTCCAGGGATGGGTTTAAAAACTGGAAACTATCAATAAATTGCAAGGAAACTTTGACATTATTACGTTTCTTGCTGAAGGCAAAAGCTATGTGTTTCTCCATGTTTACTGTGAAGACTCCAATTTCATGACCTTCAATCTCCCCCAATCCTTGCATTGTCAAATTACGAAACACTACGTGTACCCCCTTTATTTTGCAAACGGTATTTTAGGTTACAGGCGTTGCGCTCCCCTCTTAACGTCAGATGATATGACCACAAACGCGATTCGTATGAAGAGGCTTCTTACACAAACTACACATGGTCGTTGTTAAAAATCGTTGTTATTCTTGTTACAAGGTTATGGTTGTAGGTTATGATGCATATTAATTACATAGCACACAGTCTACATAACAGCCAACACTTCTGGCTTAACTCAAACAGATAATGATGAACTTAAACCTAAATATAATAAGTTAAGCTAACGGCTCACGGGATATTTTAACCGACTTTTACAAGGCTCTGACTCGTAAAAGTCGGCGTATTCAAGCCTAATGGCTGAAGCACTCAACGCTACAGAAATATAATCGCCAGTAATCAAGATAACAACGTAGCCTTCAAGCAGGCATAAAACGGTCTAAAATCACTTTCCAAAACCTTGCCTTAAATACTACTACTTTCTACCGCAATTGAATACACGCGCGCTAGCTTATTAACATTCTGGCAAGAAAGCGTGGGTGAAAATAAGAAAGAACGGAAAGTTGCTTTAAATTATAAATTAAATGTTAGATAAATTAAATGAATCTCCACAACGTCAATCCCTTTGTTAAAATATAATCATGTCGGAATAATTGAATATAGAAAAGCACATAAAGGCTATCTGAGCTAAGGAACTCTAATGCCTTTCCGGAAAATTTTTTAAAGTAATACTCTCTTGCATTTCTGTTACAAGAGTTCACTTAACAGGTGAAAATCCATTGGAAACATATAAGGAGCCAGCACATTCGTTGGAAGAAATAACCCGAGTTGAACTACACTCTATAACAAAAAAATCGACGCACCAAGAAGGAATCATCCGATTGCTTTGAAATTTCATATGCATAACTCTTTTGACCAAATATAAAAAATATTAAAAATTGGTATACAATGAATGAACAGTGCGATCTCTAAAGCATCGGAACTGAGCATCCAGCAGATGCATATAAGGAGCTGTTCTTGGATTGTTGTTAAAACTTTCTGTTGCATTGCGATTTAGGATGCCTTTCAACGACTGAAAACATGTCCCGCCGCAGGATTTGAGATCATTACGAGCAACTGTCAGAGTTTGAAAGAGGTTGTATCATTAGACTAAAAAAGGCAGGTTGGACAAATGGGAGAATCGCTCGTCATATCAATTGAAAAGATGCGGCGATTAGAAGATGATGGCAAGAATGGATGGACAGTGGCAGATTTTAGCGTCATGATGGTAGTTGTCGACATAGGGCCACAACAGATCGGGAGGACAGACTGATCCTCAGATCAGCTGTCACAGAGCCTGATTAAACGATATCAACCATCAGACGTGTGACCCGCACTCGAGTGTCCACCATGACCATTCACAGACGGCTGATAGAGTGAAATCTACGCTCGTGCCGACCGTTACGCCACCTGCCAGTCACGCCTGCACACTGTTGAGCCAGATTACAGTATCTCTACCAGGTTGGAATGATGCTGATTGGGGACGTATAGATTTTAGCGACGAATCCCGCTTCCAACTGTGTCCTAAAGATCGTCGAAGACATGTCTGCAGACGCCCAGAGCAGCGTGCCGATCCTGCTTTCATTATTGCACGTCACACAGGCCCTCAACCAGGAGTTATGGTCTGGGGTTCCATTTTCCTTGATAGCCGGACCCCTTTGGTCATCATTAGAAGCACAGCGGTACGTAGACGACATTTTTGAAACCTGTTTTGTTACCCTTCCTTTTGCAGTACCCTGCCCTTATTTTTCAGCAAGATGATGCCAGATCACATACGGCACGTGTTGCTATGAACTGTCTTACAGCTTGTAAAACACTTCCTTGGCCATCCAGATCGTGAGATCTCTCTCCCATCGAGCGTGTCAGGAATGTGATTGGAAGCGGATTGCATCTACCAGGGAATGTTGATGGCCTGGCCCGACAATTACAGGACATTTGGCAAAAAATACCGCAGGAGTCCATCCGGAAGCTTTATCAGTCTATGCCACGCCGTGTGGCAACTTGCATTCAGGCTAGAGGTGGGTCAACACCTTATTAAGCATGTTACTTTGTAACTATGAAAATACACTCATGTCCATAAATTAAGGATAATTCGGAGTCACGTGAAAATCGAACTCTAAAATAAATATATCACCTGCAAAATCACTACATACATCTTCAAGAATCATATGCAAATTTCAGGAAGTAACCAGATGACACCGTTGGTACGTCACAATGACGAGAGTGTAAGAGAGTGATATATAAGGAATACAGGCAAAAAAGTAAAATTGTTCGCAGGCGCTTTATAAGCAATTCAGTGCAATAACCGAATAGTTATGACACAAATGACGCATTTGGATGATTTTTTACGTGGTAGAATTATCGGACGTCTGGAATGTGGGCGTACCCAACTGGAAGTATCAGACGAATTTGGAATTGCCGAGAGTGTCACCTCCAGGATTTCGCAACGATTCCAAGATGATGGTAATGTGAGTAGACGTTACAACACAGGTCGCCCAGAGTTACAACGCCGAAGGAGGACCGGTATTTGGCAGTTACTGCCAAAAGAAACAGTCGGAGCACAGCCTCAGACCTGTCTCGTCAGCTCTCTTCAGCCACTGGTACGACAATTTCAAGGCAGACCGTGTACAGACGCTTAGGGCAGATTGGTCTATATGCTCGTAGACCTGTCAGATGCGTTCCACTTACTGCAACTCACTGTCGCCTGCGGTTAGCCTGGAGTAGAGAGCATGCATTGTGGGCACCTTAGCAGTGGGCTTGTGTGATGTTTTCCGACGAGTCCAGGTTTAGCTTGCAGTCTGATTCTCGCCGGACTTTCATATGGAGAGCTCCAGATACCCGTTACCACCAAGAAAACATTGAACGACACCGTTACGGTGGTGCAGGCGTTTCGGATGGAATTATTCTGGGTTCCAGAACTGACCTGCATGTTCAAATTGGAACCATGACAAGCCAAATCTATCGCGACGTCATTCTGGAACCACATGTACGTTTGTTTCGAGGCCCCATGGGCGCACAATTTGTGTTTATGGATTATAACGCCCGTCCTCACCGTGCAAACATCGTAAGCGAATGCCTTCTATCGGAAGATATCACCCGTATGGACTGGCCAGCGTTCTCATCGGACTTGATTCCAGTAGAGCACGTGTGGGACATCCTTGGTCGACGAGTTGCATCCCGTCAACCTCCTCCTACATGTCTACCGGAATTTCGGAGTGCATTGCTTTTTGAGTGGTGTAATATCTCCCAAGATCAGATCGATAATTTGATACCCAGCGTGCCTAGGCATTGTATGGACTGTATTGCATCGTCTGGGAGATATGCAATGTATTAACAATCATACCAACCATGTAATATTGGTTTTTGTAAATAGGTTTTTTTTTTCGTAATTTGCTCCAGGGAGAAAAAATCGCTAATTTTTTTAATAGTGTCAAACATATAGCATCGTTTTTTGCTCTTTACCTTTTGTTTAATAAATAAACTTTACAAATAAGTCAAATTTGTTTTGCTTCTAACTCTTCCTTTGCCTGATTTTGCATTATCCTTAATTTATGGACATGAGAGTTTAAAAGAAATCATTCAATTGTTCTGAAATTTTAATCATGTTCTATTCTGCACATAATCTTCCTATCCACCAATTTTTATCTCCATCGGACAATTCCTTCTTGGTGCGTCAATTTTGTCACAGAGTGCACTGTTTTTCAGCAGTTTCTTACACTCGACTTCTGGTAGTCTATTTATAAATCTCCCTGTATTTATTTCGTGGGATAAGTTGCGTTATGAATCACTTAACAATCGCAATCAATTGATACTGATAATAATTTTGCACAGAAGACTTTAACATAAACCGTTAAAAGCTACATAATTAAGGAGTCAAGTAACATAAAATCTATAAGAAATCTATAAAAGGAAACATCATATTCAGCATAAAAATCTAGATGAAGTAATTTGACATTCAGTAAAATTCGAGATAAACTTCCTTAATATTTAAGATACAATTTGAACGGCTTTAACAAGCAGATTCAAAAAATTTAAATGTTTTATGATATTAGTTCATTAAAACAAGATCTCTACAAGCATTATTGAACAGTTTTAATATTTGCAAACACGATTTTCATGCAAAAAAATAAAAACTAATACTGACGCCACTGAACTATTTTAGGATTTAGAAATAAAGCAAATTAGGATTGTCCAAGGTATAGGGTTACAAAGAAGTGTTAAATTATTAATAACACACATTTGATCGAAAGAAATCAGCATTTGCCACAATCTAGAGAATGTCGTTAATAATTCAAATGCTGATGTAGAAAGCTTTTTCGAAACTAAAGTTAAAAATTATTTAAAGGAAATAATGAACCAAAACAGAGTGAGTGGGCTAGAAATATTGAAAATGGAAAACTAGACTGGAAGAGTTAATATACGAATTTGCTATGAAAAACGCTAAAAATTTTGTTTTTGTATATTTTGTTGACATGCGTGTAACATTTTGTTTTTTCATATACATTATATATAGGTAATGCTGACGTTTTTATTTCATTATGCGATTTTTTATATAATAAAAATAATCATGAATTGAATGAAATTTGAAAATGAAATTTGAAACTCGTCAACCCATATTTTTATTTTGTTTGTCAAGCTATTTTTTACATTATACGATATTTTCTCCCTTTTTACCACTTGCTTTCGTGGTGTAACTGGAAAGTACGTTGGACTAGCTTTGGGAAGTCCGGTGTTCGAATCATGCGGAGGGCACTGCGCATTTTTGTCTTCTGCTTCACTAATACTATATAAATTCTTCTAAATAATAACTGCACGAAAATGTTTTGGAAAGTTTGCACGGAGCTTGTGTAGGATGCTTGACTGCTGTTATACAATTATTAATTTTTGAGTTTTTATATTCCTCAACTTCCGACACAAGTGCTTTAAAACTCTCTAGAACCAGTTTCACTACAGCCAACCACAATAGAACCAGTTTTGCTATGAAACCACTCCAAAACAAGTTCTACTATGAGACAACAGTAGCTATGTAGTGTACATTCAGAAAGTGGCGACTCATTTTGCGACGAGTTACAGAAGTTTGAACTCCCCTCTCCAAAAGGAAGAAAAATAGACAAAATTTTTAGAAATGAGTCTTTGTAACTTAAGTCTATTATTTTTACTGAACTCTACTTCCATCTTTCGTATGGAAAATCATGCACTGAATATAACACCTGTACAGACGATTAAAAGTGATGTAAATGAATGAGATATATATGCAAACGTCTTGTTTACTACATGAGCACAAGTTGAGCCAATGATGGTAAAAGTAATAAAACTTTCTAAGAAAGGGAATCTTCCTCGATCTGAAGTGTGTTTCGCCTTGAATGTGTTCCGAGGAGAATCTCTTTGATATAGGGAAGAGTCTAATCTGGAACTTTATTTTTATATGGCGCTTAAGACATTCGTTAGGCGATGAAAATAGATAGTGATCAACATTTTATTGCAGCAAAAAATGTTCGACTTAATTTCCAACCATAAGTTATGAGAAATTTGGGGTATTTGCAACACTCAAAACTGCCGTGTGTAAAAGATCTTATAGATTTCGATTCACGGAGAATGGAATCATTTAATTCCGGCCACGTAGAAGAAACACCATGATAAACTTGCGGCGGACCACACAGAGATGAGAAAATCGTGTGTGCGGTTCCCGCAAGTCACTGCATCCAAGCTTTTTGCCAGACGCCATGGTCTGACATCTCAGACGCAATAATTCGTTCCATTTGACAGTGTAAGAGACATAACTTCACAACTAGTGTCAGGATATTTTAGCCTTCTGCATCGTGTCTGTCGTCAGATCCTCTCGATTTCAGGAGGGCTGACGAACCAATGATTTTATTTTTCTTCTGATATCGTTCCAGATATGACGAATTAGAGGATGTAAAATACTACTGAAAAATTAAGGAGACATGGCTAATTCACTGTGAAGATTTTTTTCATCGGAACAACACGTCAGAAGGCTCCTGAACTCTTAACTAAAGGGACCTAGAATGATCTTGAACTCTCGACTAGAGAGACCCTTGCTGGCAGGCTCCTCGCGACACGACGACAATAACTGTTCTATACTATTCATGAATTATTTAAATTTGTAAAGAGCTTCTCGTAATTGTAATACATGTGTTTTGAATTCAATAATGCAGTAAGTATTACGCAACCTCACAAATGTACCAATCATTATACGTAGTCAGATGCACTACCTACCGCCACTCGACACAGTGGCAACCTCCAATCTCCCACAAACTCAAGACTTTCACATAACTGGAACTAATTCCAGATATCAGAATATAATAGAAATCAACTAGTGTTGAATATGGAGACCGAGGATATATCTCAAACATAATTGGTAGAATTAAATTGTGTTTTGAACAATGTAGAACAACATTTCTTCTAAGAAAGCTGAGCTTTACAAGCTATCATAAGTTTGGAATCAAACTGATAATAATTCCTGAGAATCGAGCAATTAAAATTTGCAAAAAATATTTGGATAAGATTTTGTGATCCGATTCTAATCCTTCAGAAATTTTGCACATGGAAATCTGAAATTCTAAAATCCCAAAATGAATGTTTAGGAAAAGTTTCGAAAATAATCAGTTGCGCACATTATTTTGTAAATATAATAGGCAGAATTTCTTTTTTTTTTTTTGCTAGTATTTTTCGTGAAACTACGTAAAAACGTTTCATTTCTTATTAAACTGTGTTTCAGATCTTTTCCATAAAAAGAAAGTACTCGAGTATTCTATTTTAACTAACTCTTTTTAGGTCTGGGTAAAAGGTAACTGGATTCCATCATTCAGAAAAGCCTTTTCATTCGTTATGTTTTCAGGTTGTATTATGTAGTTTCCCACATGCTTGAGTATAGTTTTATTCTTCTATTGGCTGTGTTTTTGTTTGGTTATTTTCTACATTATGTTGTGGTACGTTTACTATATAAAGAATCAACCTTTTTTTTTTTTTTTGGTGCTTGAGAAAGATTTAAATAAGTTCTACTTTTAAAGGACAAAGAAGAAAAGGAATATAGAATAAAGGAAATAAAAGGAATATGCTAATTTAATTTTCTGATAATTACGACATAAAGTAAAAATTTCGATTCCAAAATGCTAATAAAATTGCAATGCATGTATTTTATGATGCAATTTATTATTTGATTTATCTTATGAAACTAGAATATTATTAGTTTGGTTTGTTTGAATACAGAAGAATGCTCGAAGTTTATCTGTAAGAGAAAGAATCAATCAAGTTTTTATACCTGGTCCTGCTAGTATTCGAGCAACTACGGGTTCTCTTCCACATTCTACTCTCCGTATTACGCAGAAAAGCGGGCTGCAAGTTCCCAGACGGATAATAAGTCTTTTACACTACGCCTCCCCTGAAGCCCCATTCCCAATGGGTAAGGATTAAAAGACATACCAGGAAGGATGTGGAGCTTATGAAGCCGATGAACAGAGTCGTCGTCCAGCTACTCACTCGGATGGCTAACACTACTACCCTCCGGGGCAACATAGGCTACCCTTTTGCATATTAGGGACCTACCTGGTGTGTATTTTATGTCCCAAGAGCCGAAACTTTCAGAGTATAATATTATGCCAGTATATACGACCCCAGAGAATAAAAAGAGGAGGTCATGCAGGACTTCTAATGAGGGAGCTTTCTAAACGAAACTGCCTCGTATCCACCAGGGTTAAACAGAAGGACTAGATCATTACTTTCAGTGACCCTTTGCAGACACGATCTCCGTAGGGGGTTAACAGGAAGTAGTCTAACGTCAGTATGTTGCGTGAGTTCTGAGTTTGCCTGTTTAAAACTGTAGTTCCATTCTGCTTCGAAGCTGCATTCTAGCAATGTGGACATCACAAATTAATTTTAATTACATTTGTTTTCTAGAAAGTCAGCGACAAACTGGCGGCCCGCGAATAAATTTTCCATAAATTAATCACCATTGTTATGACAAGAATTTGGAGAAAATGTTTAAGATTTTGACTGTTTGAAGTCCAGTTTTACGTTATTTTCTTCACCAAAAACGAACATGGGTAACTTTTCCGAAAATCTAGAAATGAAATTAGTTAATTTACACTCTGATATAAATCTTGTTCAAAGATTTTAAGATACAAATTTCATTAACTTTTATTAGTACATATCAAAAGATAAACAGGTTAGGAATTTTTGCAACAAGAATACTCAATTAGTTTCTGGGTACATTTACATGAGAAGAGTTTTTTTTTCGTAATTGAAAATTAATAAGTCTGCGAAAGAACCAGACTACCTATGAGTATCTACAATTTGTGATTATACTTGCTAGTAATTTCCCTCCAAGCTTATAAACCTCATCAAAATTGAAACGTCATAAAATGTAGTAGCTGAAAAGGTATATAAGAAACAAAAATGTTTGCAATAATTTACATACAAATATGTTTTCTGTTTGCGTCGTAGAAAAATCTAATAAATAGAAGAAAGGAATAGATTATCATTATTTATTCTTACGTTTTGCTCCTCTTGGGAAGTTTTCACATATTTCTTTTTAGTTTAAATTAAAAGTAAGTTATTAAGTATTTACTTAAATATATTGCAAGCAGTTGAATAAATGCTAATCTGAAAATTTTAATATTTAGCTGTCTGTTTGAATTCGAAATTGTAACCAATAGAAGTTTCTTGAAGATACAACTTTTAGATTTCAGGTAAAATGTAACTATAAATTTTATATTTTTCTTTGTGTAATTTTTATTTTTGACAAACATCTAGTAAAAAGTTTTTAATTTAATTAACACAATTTGTTTTGTTAAAAAAATCCCACTCGCTTTTTTTTGACAATTGCTGCCCGTTAGCTGCTTTCAAATTGTGCACTGGCCCATGGGCAATGTACGTTTGAGACCATTGGTTGTAAAGTATTGTTTATGTAAAGTATGTCTTCTTGCGTTGTAGCAAAGTTCCATAAAATTCATGGAAATGAGAAAGATAGGGATTATTGCATTTCATGTTTTTCCAAAGGACAATTTGCTTTTGCCGAAAAAATGGATACATGTGTCGAAGACGGTATTCTATTAATGTGAAGAAAGCAAGAATTTTCGGCGACCATTTTCTATGTAGTGATTGTGAAGATGACATGAAAAATCGCTTACGTGGATTACCGCAAAAGAAGCTGTTAAAATCCAATAATGTGCCCAGAAAAGAAAAATAATGCAGAGTCCTTTTGAAAGACTGCACGAATTGAGTTTGAAGAAAATTCAACTTGAGGCCTCTTACGAAAATGATGATCGGAACAATAAATCAGATATGAACGATTTTAAAATAGAAGTTACAAATGACGATATAAAAATTACTGAATTCACTAACTGTAAAAATAAAAAAGAATGAACTGATAATTTTTAAAAAAAAAAGCTAACTCAGCATTTTACATTTATAATAGAATAAAACTTCAAAATACTTTCGCATAAAAAAGACTTTCCTCCTTTGCCCTTCTTTTGAAAGATTAAGTAATTCATTTTAGAAACTGTGAGCGATGTTGTTTTGGCAGACTTGAGGCAACGATCTCGTATTTATTTAAATGCAACGTATGTGTATAGATGTATAGATGTGAGTATAAGTTAGACAATTATTTTTAAAATATCTGTTTTTATATCAAATCTGAAGAAACACGCAATGTAAAATTATAATTAGGTCAAAAATATCGAAATCGCTATTATTATGTCGACTAGCTATTCTACATAATAATGGCGAATGCGAGTTGATCCAATTGTAAAAGCTATTTACGATTCAAAATCCAATGAGTCACTGAAGTTTGAATATTCTTGGTATATACACTCTTAGACAAAAAAAACGAAGCACTGAGAAGATATAAAGCAAATTGGACACAAATTGATATGCATACAGGTTTCGACGGAAAATGGAAAATTTTACATTTTTGCTGCCAATGAATGTACGGTTGTCGCTACAGCGCATCTGATCTGCGCAACTGACAGGATATTTAAGAGGAGAAATTACTATTCCAGGTCATAAATTCTTCACGAATTTCATTCCGTGTACTCTGGTAGACAGTAACTATGCCTCGCATACAGGTGCGCGAACGATACGCGCAGATGTCAGAATTTGAGAGAGGTCGTGTAGTTGGGCTCAAAGAAGCCGGTTGGTCTTATCGGCGAATAGCTCGACATTTGAGCAGGGAGCGATGCCACTATTAGACGATGTTGGCAGGAATGGGTGAATCATAGCCGCACAGTGTCAAGAAGGAAGCGGTAGGCCTAGAGAAACGACAGAACGTGAAGACAGAGTAATCGTCAGAGCGGCACTCACAGCCCCAAATGCATCATTATCAATCATTGTACGTGCAACTAGCGCTTCAGTGACCGCAAGGACCATTCATAGACGGCTCACAGAAAAAGGGCTGAGGTCACGGCGCCCCTTGCGCCGACTACCGTTTACCGTCAAGCCCGTTTGCAGTGGTATCGGGCTCATTTGCACTGGAATGTCACTGACTGGAGTAAAATAGTCTTCAGTGATGAGTGCCCCTTTGAACTGAACCTTGATGACCAGCGTAGGCGAGTCTGGAGACGCCCCGGACAGTGGTGTGATACCAACCTGTCTTCCGGCAGACAGGCCGACAGCCAGGAGTGATGGTCTGGGGTGCCATTTCATTTCATAGTAGGACCCTTTTGGTTGTCATCAGTTCCAACCTTACAGCACAGCGGTACGTCGACGAAGTTCTAAGGCCCGTCGTGTTGCCCTTCATGTTACGCCACCCTGAGCTTACATTTCAGCAAGATAATGCCCGCCCTCACACTTCACATGTTTCTACTGCTTGCCTTAGTGCTTGCCGAACATTACCTTGTCAGGACTTAGTATTCTGTGTGTATTCTTTGAGAACATGGTAAATTCTGTAAAGGGTTCTTAACCTCCAATAGTCAGTCCTGAACTGGAACAGGGAGCGGAAGGTACGCTATGTTCTGATGTATCTGCTGGGCTGTATAATAACTGCACGTGAAGGGATTTGAAATCCTCTTTTATTCAATCACTATTAAATACAAACTTCCAAACTTGGGAGAGATACAGAACGTAAAAGACCGCACTTTGGTCGAACTTAACAATCAAATACATTTAAATAAATTAAAATAGAACTTAAACTTTGCTTCGCAGAGCACTTCGCGGAAGTTGGCCTCTATCTAAAAGGGTGCGTAGCAAGGTATACTAAATACTACCGCACTTTAATTTGTTTTACAATGCAATCACGTAGTAAGCACTATGGCTTATAAATTTAAACTGCTAACTGGTCAGGCGAACGTTGAGCGGCGTGACCGTGATCTGAGGCTAAGCTCTCACACACCGAGAGGTTTCTACCTCTGGCTTAAATAGTGCTTGGCTGTACTTCAAAATTAGCATAAGCTAAAAACGCGCGCTTCTTCTGACAGGAAGTTGAAGCAGAGAGGAGATAGAAAAGATTTAAATTAAAATAAAACTTGGTTAGTTTAACTAAAACCTTACAACCTTGGCCAGCAAGGTTGCCGGATCTCTCTCCTATTGAGCACGTTTGGAGCATTATGGGCAGGGCCCTCCAACCAGCTCGGGATGTTGACGATCTAACGCGCCAGTTGGACAGAATTTGGCACGATATCCCTCAGAAGGAAATCCGCAACATCTATCAATAGATGCCAAGCCGAGTAACTGCTTGCATAAGGGCCAGAGGTGAACAAACTCGTTACTGACTTTTTCACTTTGTAAAGCTCTATCACTTCAATAAATCATCTAATTTTTCTCAAACTGTAATCATTTATTTTTCTGTACATGTACATTTTCGTCCCATTTGGATAACTCCTTCTTGGTGCGTCGTTTTTGTCTAAGAGTGTATATCAGACCACTTCAATTTTTCAAGCGAATGGGCGAATATAAACTTAAAAGCTTTCCACAACTCCAATAAAATGCTTATTACAAAACTGTTAAGAAAACAGAGTCAAATTTCGAAGAAATATACAAATATAAAATTTAATCGCTCAACTGAACTAACGCCAGAGAAATTTGTTTAAGCAATGTTCAAATCTTACACTTAAATTCAAATGTTGGCGCTGATTGCTTTAACTGAGCTGGCATATATGCTTTTTGGATTTTATCAGTTCTTTAAAAAAGTGTGGCGTGTAGGAAAAGAATACATTTGGAAGTTAGAAATGTGAAAAATAAAAATTGAGCAACATTTTACATGCAAATAATATTACATCTTGTCCGAAAAAGTCGAGCAAATGTTCAGATACTTGTGTGAAATTATAAACCTCCAAGGAGTTAGTTCTCGTTATTTCGTTCAAAGCCCAGATGTTCTACTATTTAGAAAAGAAAAACCCAATCTCCAACTAAGTGCCTTAAGGAAAAAACTTAACAAGTTACGGCTGAAGCCTTTTATTTCAAACTTCTTAAATCCCCATAGGCTGCTATTGGTCAAACTTCAGACGGAGCTTAGACAAATAAATCTTACATAGTTTGTCAAAAAGTTATAAACATTCAAACACCACAATTAAAACTTAATTTTTGCCCGACATCGTTAGAAAGAATGAAGAACAGTCATTTACACATCAGTAAACTTAGTATAAAACATATTAGCAAATGAAACTTTTACTTACATCCTAAAAACAGAAATGCGTCTCACACGGTCAAGATCAGATTGATCAACAGCCTGTTGGTCGTCGGAAATTACGTTACTGGCCACTGATGTTCATACACAGTGAAGCAAATCAGTAAGCAGAATAATATTTTTAAAATACATTTTAACGGAAGGACGAAATAATTAAAAGTTCAGTTAGTTTTGAGCTATAGAACATGGGGAAATCACCATCTAAAGCATCCGCCTCTGGCAATAATAGCGGCTGTTATATGGCTGGGTACGGAGTCGAACAGACTTTTAATGATAGTTACGAGTATTGCAGTCAACACAGTTTCCATTTTGGATTAGTTCATCTGTCGTATACTGGCGAGTGTTGACATGTCAGTCTCACGAAATCACTAAGCAAATGTTTTCAGTTCTTCAAGGATCTGTATAATCCGCCGGCCAACACAGGAATCGAACACCATGTGCATTGATGAATACAGGACAACATCAAAAGCATGATCTCGCACTGTTCTATTGAAAGTTGGGTCGAGAGAAGTCACGAAGATCTGACACAATTACGGGCATTAAAATCTCAATAATCGAACGGTGACTGGTCAAAGTGCCGGATATATGTATGGATTAAAGGTAAACGCGAAGAATGCTCAAAGGCACTCCGTACTATCAATCTAGCTGCTGTAACGGTGACGATGAATAATGTAAATTTCCAACACCTGTTCCTATCAGTACTTCTACACACGGATATAGCCATCATGATGCTGTAATCAGATTCACTGGGAAAGCACATCGCGCCGTTGAAGCGTCCATCTGCGTCTTGAACGCATCATAGGATGCGTTATTTCCTATGCTACAGCTTCAAAGAAGCTTCGTATGGCTTCGTAGCGTTTAGACTTCATCGAAATGTACAAGCGAATATTTGGTCTCAATAACGCACCCGATTTCCTGACTCAAAGTACGTGAGCACACCAGCGGCCGAGTCGTGAAGTCTCTGAACACTGGTAGTTCGACTTGGTTTTCGATTCCAGCTGAAAGTGCTGGCTGCATCGGCGTTTTCTCATGTGTAAGGTAGGTAGATACGAGGAATCTTCGCTTAGGAAGTCATCCCTTCCCACAGGCAGATAGCCCTACCGTTCTTTGTCGTAATTATACAAACCAAATAACGTGATATGGCTGCATGATTCATAACAGCGATGTAGACGAAATGTTTTTCCCTCGGATAGCAATGAGTGGGCACCACTAAGATCCCTCATTATGCTTTGTGTGACTTTCTGGACCCGTCATTTGCAAAATCTTGAGTCACTGGATCTTAACACGAACAGCAACTGCGCAATATAGTAATCCCTAATCTTGCTATTTTTCTCTGATCGGATGTGAGACGTTAGCCTGAAACAATTTCGAGACGGAGATACCTGAGACTCCTAGTAGCAGTTCCTTCTTCTTACACGAGGCAGATAGCCCTAGTGTGCTTTCCGATATTTGAATAATCCTTCGTGCTGAGCAACTCTGTCACCCGGCTGAGTTTGATGCAACTGAATGCGGACTGTGGTTATCTTGGCAGCTAAGGTCATTTACAGAATGTATCAAAAGGTTATTTCAAAACAGGAAACTGTTAGCATCTGGCCTAGAAAATTAAGCAACTCTAATTTTTATCTTTCAAATCCGATTAGTACTCCTGTGGGAAGTGATACATAACGCAGTTCAAAAAAACATTGCAATAGCAAATATTCTTTCCAGCCTCAAACCATATTTCACTGTAATAGCAGAAGCCCTTTATTCTACATATTCCAAAACTACTGCCGACAACACCAGTTACCAGCTAACCAAAAATCTACTGGATGAAAGCCAGTACTGCATTTGGACGGTGATGAAAAGCAGATATTATAGCTAAAAGCGTATACTCTCCATTTGCCGCTTCTTGATCTCGCGTGAAGTAGGGGATAAAACTACAGATATTGACAGATTGGCAACTCTGTCGTGGCTAGTGTCATTGGCCACAGCATCTATGGGACGATGAAACCACCGGCGGACGTATTTCCAAATTCTTCCCACATGTTCAGGCATTCCTCTCAACAAGGCAGCAAAATTTCCCAACTGCTTCACAGGTCGCAGAGCATACCTCAGCTGTGATCACACTTTTCTGTTTCAAGGAAGCTGAAGACTGCTAACGTGATAGGGTCAGAGACCTCGACGACTACTTTCGAATACAAGACAAAAGTGTGAAAAATCGGTCAGCCTTCGTTAATTTCCATATCATCCGGAGCGGCACAGTATCAGCGGACTCGGTTATAAAAGCACGTGTAAGAGTGTGAATATTTTATTTGATTGTTTCCT
>KK113128.1:209121-237136 GCA_000611955.2 Stegodyphus mimosarum
TTTCTTTATAATAATCTTCCTTTCTTCTACCATTTGAATATTTTCTTACTTAATAATAGAATAACAAATAATGATACATTTTTGCAACAAAGCAAGAGATATAAGGAATTTTCTAACTATCAAAAGCTTTGAAACTTGACAGACTAAGTCTCAAACACGAGATTGCGAACTGAGCATGCGCCGTTTTGTCCCGAGTAGCTTAAAACCCAGCACCTTGAGTGCTGGGATTACAGCATTTGGTACTTTTGACTTTGCTATAAAATTAGTTACGAAGTGTTATTTTCAGTAACATTCGTAATTCGAAACTGATATTCTCTGTACTATGTTTAAAGCCTTCTAAAAATATCAGATACTACGTGAAATAGACTCGAACATTTTATTCAGCAAGATCGACCGCTTCGCTTTCTTGTTACACGCCTTAGCCTTGAATTCAGCCTTGAAATTCTTAAGCCATAGATTTTTAAAGCGTTTGTTCGGTAGCTATTAAGTTGTAGTTATGTTACTTACAACGCTTATGCCAAAGTATGAATACACTTTAAAGGGGATTTTCAATGATTTTGTGCAATAAACGAGAAATATTAAAAAATATCTACTTTCTGGATTAAAATGTTTTTCTTTCTTCAAATTTATGACCTGAACTTTAAATTATAAATAAGAACTTGAATTAAAGTAAAAAGTATAGAGTTATTAAAATATTTTTTAGCACTATTACATTCATTTTTCAGAACTTCAAGCATTAATTTCATCAGTCAAGCTTTTGCAGGCCTGAAATGAAGAAACTTTCAATGTTCACATTGTTTTCATTAGTACTTGTCACTTGTCGCGCAGAAGAAACTAAGAGCAGTGTTTTCTTAAGAGAACAAGAACTAGAAAAGCGAGCTTTTATAACTTACAGAAATGCATGCTTAAGACTTCAAGAAATGGCTAACTGGATGTCTGTATTGTTCAAGGTTAAAAGTGTATGGACAAGATCAACTCTTATCCAGATGTCTGCAAGGAAACTGAAATCTGATATGGATCAAAGTAATTTTTTTATTCCTTTCATTATCTTTATAAAAACTAACTTCAACTTTTGTAATCTAAATTATTCACTGGATCAGATTGTTTTGGATTATGGCAAATCATTCGATAGCTGTCGGCTTAGAGGGCTTTCTAAGGGAACTGACTAGTACTAACATGGGGGAAAACACGGAAGTGTTCCTTTTAAGCAGTCGGTTTGCCGGGATTTGAACTCGGGTCGAGTTACAGAATATCAGTGTTTTGCGATTTTCTCTCTCGGCTGCTAATGGGCAAATTATTCATGGAAAGGCCATTTAATTAGAAACAAACAGCATTTCACAAATAACGTGGCATCATATCTGCACGTGTGAGGAGGAGGCTGCCGTAAAATATATACAAGTATAATGAATCAATACAAAGTGAAAAGCAGTTCAAGGTAACATTATCTAAGTATGCTCATATTCTTTCGTTACACCAAACCTCTGATGACCATGCGGCAAAGGATGTAAATAACTTTTTTTCTACTGTTTGCTTTTCTGATTTACACTTTTTTGCTCCATTTCATGCGATTAGAGCCAAAAAAATTGCCGATGTAATTTATGCTGTCCAAGATGCTTTAGGGGACTCCCCTGTGGCTTTTAAATTACGTTATCACATAGAATACTATAAGAGATAGATTTATTTCAATGCTCCTATCGCCCAGAGTATCCATAAATATTTAGAAAGGTTAAGAAACAATAACTGGCAGTTCTCGAATTTGAGTTGTTTCATTTTCTACATTTTAATCTGCTAATTATTCATCCCTACATAAAAGAGATCGTCTGACTTGAATTTTAATCCGATTGCAGCCCTAAATACTGATGAATATTAAATGTATATAAACTCCAACTTCTATTACTGAGCTGACACAGCACTTCAAACTGGAAGTGATTATTTATAAAATCGTTCTTTTACTGATGTAAATATATATCCAGACAATTATGAATGCTTTCCACAAGTATCTTAACATCTGAATGGAAACAGTTTCACGCCTCAAATAGTTTCGCTGATAATCAATTTGCAAAGATATTTGGAACTCATCTCTACAATAGTCCGCCTGTTTAGCGCAACAGAGAAAGCAACTACCAGTTTACTGCCCATCTTCTCTATCCACCAAAGCTCGGATTTCTTAAAAGCTCGGTTGCATTTTGTCAATGAAGCTTCCAGAAGCTGTCTACGGTGCAGTGTTCCTTTCTGAAATGACATTAAGCAAAGGAATTAAGTTTCTTTAACATTACCGGATTTCTAAGTTTTAATGCGGACGTGTGTTTAATAAATTTCTTCAAAACGTCACAAACCATCATTCGGGGGAGGGAGAATTTAGACCCAGCAGTAGCCGCGTGATGAGATTGCTGAACACTGATTGTTTGAACCCAGTTCGTATCAGAAAAAAGCACACAAGCAGCCAAGCGTTAAAGCCGCTGAATATTGGTAGTTCACCTCGTTCAATTCCAGGCGAACGGGCTGGCTGCCATCAGTGTTTTCATGTTCTTCCCATGTGTAACATGGATACGAGCCAGTTTCTCTTAGAAAACCCTTCACGAAGGTATCCTAAGGCTTTCGAGTTCTTTGCTATAATCAAACAAACCAAACGTGTCTGGCAAACGGAAGAAAGGCTGGCTGCGAGAGCTTTTTCGTGTGTGCAACATGAGTATGAGCTCATTTCGTTGACTCAAGGAAGATATCCTTGTCCTAGGAGATAGCTCTAATGCAGCGTTTCTGAAACCGTTTTCAAGAAGGAAACGCTTTTATAAATCAGAATGTTCTGCAGAAAACCTTATTTTTACCCCCTTCGAGAGAAAATTTTTCAGAATATGTTACCACCAGCATATACATACTTATATTTTTAAAACAGAACTACTTAAAATTAATTTATTTAATTTTATATCATTATTAAGCAATTAAGTCAATAGAAGAAAATTTGAATTCGGTTTTAATAATTAAGGATATTATAAAATTCGGATATTCGTTATCTTATCAACTGAAAGTCAAAGAAATGTTGAACGAGTGTGCCAATTCTCAGACAGCTGTTTATTTGGATGCATAGGGGTACGCTTAAATTTGAGATCAGCACATGCTCCGCTTTCAGTACTCTTGTTTTTATCGAGTTTGTGATGAAAGCCTTTCTCACACACATACGCAGAAACAAGCTTAATTACAATTAGAGTTCACAACATTCCGTTTTCAATGGTTATGAGCTCAGAAGAGCCAGATAAAACAGTGACGAGAAGTACCATAATAATAGCGCCTTAAATCCCCCTTTTGGATTTTAAGACCAGAGTGGGAAGCCGACGGGTAGGTAACCGCTAATAAATTTCATAAAATATTAATCTCATAAAATGGAACTATGGTTATTTTATAACGTGGAAAAAAATGTGTGACTACCGTGTGTAATTTCCATACTCAGATTTTTCAGCTCAGTATGATAAAACATACTTACTTTAAATTTTACTTATATGTCTCTTTTGAAACCGAGGACGATAAAGACAGGCTTCGAGGACCACAGACTGAGAAGCGTTGCTCTAGCATGCTTTCCCATAATTAATTAAACATCTTCCAGCCATTAAATATTTCCCTCCAGAAGTCATTCATTCGATAAAAGTTGTCCATGCGTTTTTAAAATATAGTAAATCCTACATTCAAGCAAGTTAAAAGTATGCAGATTTAACCATGACTTCTGCTGCATTCCCTCTGCAAGAATTTTGTCCTGTGGTTAAGAGGTGGCAGCACCTGCCCCAGAGCGTATTACAAGAGGCCCATTTCTGACCAGATATCCATAAAAATATCGAACTTTTACATTACTAGGAAAAGACAGTTTTTTCGCTTTTAACTAGACTTGAATCATTATGCAGAAAGAGGTTAACTTGAACCAAGAAGAAAGTAAAGTGCTTCTACTTTACAGGGTTACTTTTATTTATTTTATGGGCTGGAGTTTTATACAAATATTCAATTTCACTATTATGGCATTAAAAGCATCACATCGGAAACGGGACAAAAGATTTTACACATAGCACGTGCATGTGAAACATATGAATCAAATACTAGAATATTACAATAGTTAAATGTAGCGTCACTAGAGACGGTACTGTATAAAATTGTTTGTATACACACGCGATTTATTAATAAGAGTATAGTACCGTTTTTAATTCTCTGTAATGTGTTTTAAGTCAATATCTATACTGCCAGTATTGTTAAATCTCATATTTTGTAGTATAACACCTTGTGTACTGTTAAGACACTTACACAAAATAATCATGAATACTTATTTGCCGCCTATAACTCTTTATTCAAAACTTAACACTCAACTCGGTATTCACACACACAGCGGCTCTCCGCCCAAAGGGCTCACACAGTCTCTATTGCCGTTCTCCGCTCGGAGGCGCTGCTGATAGTTGAGCATGCGCAAACATGCCCCCCGGCATCGAAATGTTTATGAAACATTCAATCACTAAATTGTATGAGAAATTTCATAGTAGTTTACAAACTATAACACTAAAAATTCAATAACGTAACTATGTAAATATAGCACTTTAACCATAATACAATACATAACACAAGATATAATTCTCATTGAAAATTCACATATGCACGCTACAAAAGAATTTCACTTATACACATAATTTAGAACAATTCTCATTCGGGCATAGGTAAGACACAGATTTTGGAAATACATCTCTTAAATATACCTGCTTTAGTTTTAATTTTAACAACCCGAATTTTTTTATCATCACCATAATACACATCAATTATTCTACCTACAACCCATTTGTGAGTAGGTACATTATCCTCTACCAATAACACTAAGTCTCCTATATGAATATTACCTTTTTCAAATCTCCATTTATTTCTCTGTTGCAGTTCATTTAAGTAACTATGGTGCCATTTTCTCCAAATCAGTTGCACTATCTTTGTTACTCTTTGCCATTTCTTAAGTAGATTTTCATTAAAATTGGTTAAATCAGGTTCAGCAAGTGAATTTATTGATCTATTTATCAAAAACTGCGCAGGAGTTAAAACTCCAAAATCATCTTCGTTAGCTGTTAACGGACACAGAGGTCTTGAATTTAAAATTCCCTCAATCTGTATAATTACTGTTAAAAACTCTTCATATGTTAAATTTATTTGCTCCACCCAGAATATTTAAAAGAATTTCCGACTTTAGCTCATCGGCCACATTTTTGGTTTTAAACGCTTTCTCAAGGGACTGGAAAAAAAGATTAAATGACTCTACTCTAGAGGGTACTGGGATAGTGTTTTAATACTCTTAATTAAATTTTCTAAACTATCCTTTGATGGTTCTACTATCGAAAGCGACGTATTTTGAGGCAACTCCTTTCGCATACTAGCGATCTGAAGTTCTTTCTTCAGTTGGGCTAGTTTGATTTTCTCCAACTCTAGCTTAGTTTCGGTTTCGGCTTTGCGTTTCTTAGCTTCCTCAAGCATATAATCAACTACGCTTTTTACTAATTCAGGATCGGTTTTGAAAACCACACTAGTCTCTATCAACTTCTTTAATTCAACAATTTTCGCGTCTTCCGCGACGGTTAAACCTAACTCCACAGCGACGAGTTTTAATTCGTCTTTTCTTAATTTGGCAATTACTGACATATTTTAAACTATAAATCAATCTAAATAAGGAAATTGCTCTTACCTCAAATCACTTGTATCGCTGAATCGCTTTAGGAATTCGATAGCAATCGTCATCCTCACTCCATAAGCATTTAGCTATACTCTTTCACTTTAATTCATAGGTCTCCGGATCCTCCATGACGGACCATGTTAAGAAGACACTTACACAAAATAATCATGAATACTTATTTGCCGCCTATAACTCTTTATTGAAAACTTAACACTCAACTCAGTACTCACACACACAGCGGCTCTCCGCCCAAAGGGCTCACACAGTCTCTATTGCCGCTCTCCGCTCGGGGGCGCTACTGATAGTTGAGCATGCGCAAACATATACCTTATAGTATATACGCATGTACTGCTGCTTTTGGCTACTGTATGCATAAGCAGCTTTTTAAGTATTATCAGTAGCATAATCATAACTCTTTTTCGACACTGAATAGCATAGCAAACACTGGCCGCGGTATTGTATTCTCGGCACAAATATATGCTTAAGAATTGCTTCGTTAACATACAATTACTAATCATTGTACTAAATAAATAAGCTTACTACGTCCCTGTTTAATTGTTGTGGTATATAGTAATGTATCGCAGCAGTTACGGGCCTCGAACTGTCAACATATGCAGCATGTTTTTTTAACTGCTTGTTACCAGAAGTAAGTTGCTGACACTCCATAAACTTCTAAGTTCTTTCGTTAAAATCCTTCTGGTACGCCATTCATTTTTCGGACAAGACTTAGACACAATATTTTCCCTCTTGAAATGGCAATTCCAATGCAGAAGAATATCACGGAAGCACACAATGAAAAAGAAAAGTAAGATCATGCAGCATATAAAAAACTAGCTTATTCCACTCTACTACAATTTACAACAAATGTGGTGTACTAACTGAAGAAATGAAAAAACGATATTACTCATTATGAATTAAAAACTTGCAACAAAATCGATTGCCAGTAATTTCTACAGCTAATAAACCTCAAAATCTGAAAATATCAAATAAAATTTCTGCTAATGAAAAATTTGTTGCTAGACATGGATGGCTTCAAAGGTTTAAAACTTTTTACTTAGATTGATATCGAATACTGAACAGCAGCTGCTGAATTCACATAAATCTTAGGAAACATGATTGGATTTAGATTCTAATAAAGCAAGCAAGAGCTATCTGCCTAAGGAAAGGAATGTTTCCGCGGAGTACTTTTTAATAGAAAATGGCTCATTTCACAAGGGGGAAACCATTCACTGGTTTTCAACATCCATATTTCTTTTACATTAGGCTTATACGGTTCGAAAATTTCCATGCAGACAGTCCATTCTCCAGGATTTTTGCCAGGATATATCTGTTCTCCAAGATATAAATTGTAATGGATCTCGTCAAACTACCATTGTTTAGAAATAAAACAAATAGTTTAAAATTAGAATTTATCATAATAACCATTCAAAGAGGATGATCTAGGTTATTGGAAGGGAAGCTATGTTAGGCCGTCTTCACATTCCTCAAGAAGCAAAAACAAAACTTTGATTAAACGAAATGCGATCTGACCGAAGAGTGAGTGAATGGAAGGTTTCGAAGTTTTTCGTGTGTTATCGTGAATGCGAGCTAGTTTTCCAAGCTTCCTTCCTAAGCAAGATAGCCCTCACTTACGTTGCTAAAATGAAATAACTAACCACTCTAAATTTAAGCTTTTGTATAAGATGTACGCCAGACTTGAAGGCTAGACATCGGAAGATATTTCTCTACAAATTTTTAAAATGTCAGATGCCTGAAAATACTGATTCCTTTTGCCAAGATGAGACGAAATTTTTCATTTTTTAGTAAGTGATATCTTTTATGGGACACATATTTTAGGAAGTGAATGGAACATGCATCGCACATCATCTGTATATCATTCTACATTACTTGCAGCAAGCAACAAAGCTATGCTGTTAACAAGCATATTTTGTCTAATTCACATGTTGAAGAAAAGATGGAGGGTCAGCCATGCGAGGTAAGGAATTATAGAACTCATACAGTAATTGTAAAATAATATTCATAAAGTATTGCCATCTGCAGTAGTATTATCTTTTCAGAGGATGCTGCCTAATATTGTCTGGGTGTATATTAACACTAGATACCTGTTATCTCAAATTGAACTCATTCATATTTTAAAGAAACTCTTCATATGCAATTTTTCTTCTTGTCTGTTTAATCCTTTGAATTGAACTCATTCATATTCTAAAGAAACTTTTCATATGCAATATTTCTTCTTGTCTACCTAATACTTTGAATTTAAATTATTTTAATTTAAAAACTGAAAATATATTTTATTCAATAGTTTATTAAAAGATGTGTGAATTCAAAAGAAATAATTTTCCTTACAGTCTGAGCATCTAGCAGTATTCTTCATATTCACAGTACTGCTTAACTAAGACTTTTCCCCTTACTAGGAAATTTTACGTTTTCTTTGCCTGAAAGACGTAAGGGATTAGAAAGTACGGATTGCTCAACCCTGAGAAGTCTCCGAACGACGATACAAACTTATGTTCAATTTCAAGCTCAACTGTTACATCTAAAGGCACTCCTGGCAAGAATCCTTTTGGAGGCAGGAAGATCCAGGTTCCACGGTGCAACTGCCATTTTAAAGGTATGTATATATATATATATATATATATATATACTGGTTATCATAAATTAAGGAAAAATCACAAAAATCACGATTACTGAAAAAGCTACATGTAGAATTTTATGAAACTTAAACAATATACAACACATAGTAAGGTATCAAAAAACGAAATTACCAGACAATTATGGTAGCATAGAAATTAGCCCATGTGTAAAGCAAACAAATAGAAGGTGTCAGTTTGCTATAGGAAAAGTACCTTCAATATAGAATATGATCGCCTGTAGAAGCAACACAGCACATACAGCGATGTGTGATGCTTTCAATTATGCGGTCTATCAGTTCCATAGGAAGCGAGAGCCATTGCTCTTGCAAAGCAGTTGTAAGCGTGGCAAGGGTCTGAGTGGGCGGATTGAGAGCAACTAGACGTCTCCCTAAAGCATCCCAAACGTGCTCGATAGGATTCAAGTCCGGGGATCGAGCTGGCCACTCCATGCGCATAATTGTTTCCTGTTGGAGATTATCTACGATGCGATCCCTGTGTGGTCTTGCGTTGTCATCCTGTAACAGGAAAGCATCATCTACTGCCTCGGCATATGGACGCTCATAAGCATTAAGGATGTCATCTCTATAAACCTGAGCATTCACGGTTCCCCTTGGAAAGACATGGAGTACTGTGCGTCTACCCAAAGAGATGCCACCCCAAACACAGACACTGCCTCTTCCGTATGCATCTCTTTCACAGATGTTTGACGGATGATAACGGGTTCCAAGTTCTCTCCATATCAAATAACGCCTGCTATCGCTTTCTATACTAAACCTGGATTCATCCGTAAAGAGAACAGCCCTCCATTGATCAGACGTCCAGTGGACATGTTGTCGTGCCCATTGCAAACGGTCGCTCCTATGGCGTGACGTGAGCGGCACACAAATGGCTGGTCGCCTCGCATACAGACCACCTTCGTGAAGCCTTCTACGCACAGTTCACGTTGACACCAATCTTCCGGTAGTTGCAGCAGGGGAGGATCTAAGAAGAGTCGGAAAAGCGGTTCTATTCCTGCGTACACATAATGTCAAATATCGGTCATCGGCGCTCGTCGTAACAGTTGGCCGTCCTTGGCTGAACCTCCTAGATGCCGAATCTGTGGTTTGAAATTGCCTCAAGTCTATGAACCACAGAAGGACTCACATTTAGCCATGTGGCCACTTTTGTTTGACTTTGTCCTGCCTCTGGTCTCCCAATGGCTCTCCATCCCAGTTCTGCAGGCAAATAATGCCTGAAGGTCATTGCTACGAATTGGCTATCTCAGATTTCTGATGTCACTATCACAGAGACATATCTGGACTTTTATGCTTCTCGCAGATGATGTATTCCGAGTTCAGTATTCACTAATTTGCATAATGCAGTTTTATTCAGCTACTCTTACTTCACAACGTATTCAAATTTTGCATGATTTGGCTTATTTTTGAGGCAATTATCGCTATTTTTGTGATTTTTCCTTAATTTATAATAACCAGTGTATATATGGCCCACCAGCGGCCGAGCGGTAAAGACGCTGAACAGTGGTAGTTCGGTCCGAGGTTCGAATCCCGCGAACGGGCTGGCTGCATGGATGTTTTCGTGGTTTTCCCCATGTGTAACGTGAATACGAGCTAGTTTCCCTTAGAAAGTCCTCCACGAAGGCATCTCTCCCCTTAGGCAGATAGCCCTCGTGTGCTTTGCCATAACTGAATAACCCAACCCAACCCAGTGTATATATAGTCTAAAACTGTTTTTATTCAGCTTATGAGTTCATGATCTGGTAATTTTATGCAAACTCGGAATGCAAAATTTCCTAACTGAAACAGATTTTATAAACATCAAAGAATTAGATTATTCAGTTATGGCAAAGGCTGCTTATCCATCTATGAGAAGAGATGTTTACTTGGAGGACTTCCTAATATTTGCGTTCGGAGCTTAGCCACTTGGCCAGCATCAAAAGTTTATTTTAGATTAATATACCACCACATAAAAAAGGAAAAAGAAAACCTGCTTATGTATACCCTATCATCCCTCATATTTTACAATTGTATAAAATATGTCTCGAGATTTCTTCTGCTATGCAAGTGCATTTAATTTCTCGTTGTATAAGAAAAATTCAAACGAAACATGGCAGCTCATTTTTGGCTTGAATAATTTCGGTGTTGAAAAATCTTACATTAAAGCAGGATGATGCACCCAGAAGTCAAAATATTGTCTATTTGATTAATATGATTCACTTCTATGTTCCACTAAAGCTATTGAACTTTGTAAGTATAAAAGGTTTAAGGCTGTTTTTTCATATTTCATGCAAAAGTGTCTCTTAAGCTTTTTGAACTTCTTGACATGGAAGAACTGCAGAATGGATTTACTGTTCCTACACAAATGACCTACTAGCAGCCGGACACCGGTATTTGCCTCAGATTTCCGTGTTTTTTCTATATATAACTTGAATACAAGACTATCTTGCTCAGAACGTCTTCCCCGAAGGCACTCCATTAGGACAGAGATCATAGCCGACATTCAATCTCGTATTTTGCAATCAGATTCAAACAATTGGAATAAATACATAAGCATTATCCTCTATAAAATACAAATGCAGGAAAGACTGCACCAGCAATAAAAATTTAGCTTAGTTTCATTAAGATTAGTTGATTTGTTATATAGAAGCATATCCTGTATTTTCTAGCTGAGAGGAAGGATAATAACATGGTGAAATCTGTTAAGAGAAAGTGGCCTTTAATTTATTTCCAGATCGAAAAAAAACATACAGCCAGCTTCAGCAGACGCCTGAAAAGGAAACCGAGCAAAGTGCCAGTTTTCTGTGGCCCAGTAACTCGACCCCTGAGGTGAGAGTCATGAAAAAAATATACTTGGCTTAAATAATCTGAAATGTAGCAAAAGTGTATATTTCTTGTAGATGAATGACTGGAGGTAAGATTTCTCAATGGGGCGTTCTGGAAAGATTTACGCCCACAGTGTTTCTGGTGCCTTACTCGGGAAAGCACAATAGCATGGCAATACATACGGCACGTACGGTGCAGTTCAAAAATTCTTCATACAGTCAGACGATTTCCTCCTTATGCAAGGTTCATCTGTGCATCAGGTGCATAATTTAGGGGCTTGAAACTCTAAACTGAACTCAGCCTAGATGTTTGAAATGGTTGTAAAACTACGTAGTCTTTCCATCAAATTCTGTGCAGAGTGTTATTGAGGCTTAATTTTATCGAGAATTCCGGTTATCGATGCCACAGCATTCCTCCCACATAACTTTCGTTCCTATTTGGCATCAATGAGCTTTCACGTAGTTTCATGGTTACACCTCCTCGAACCATATTTAAAAAAAGCTAAGACTAAACGTGATGCATAGTACAATCTTCCGTTTCGATGTACTGGGGCTGCATCTGGTCATCCGGATTATATTGCCATATTCACTTAAATCCGTCGATTTTCTTACTTAAAAAATAATTCTGGATAATATATTTACATATATCATGGGCTTAGCATTTCTGTAGTTCTTTTCTTTGGCACAGCCCTCCTGTTGCCATATTTCAATAAACTAAACTTCCTTTGCACAGCAACTGTGGTAAGAATTTTTGGTTTTTCAGCGCGTTTTCAATAGTTGAAACTTCGGCAAAAATATATTGTCAAGAGTAATTCCCTTCACCTCTTTCTCTAGTATGATTCATGTTGTTTGCATTTTCTTTAAGAGTTTCAATAATGCGTTAAGAATGCGGTAAAAAAATTGGATTAGTTTTAAACTGTCATTGAAATAATATCGAATTTAGCTTTTTTGAAAGTTAAAAGAGTACTGAAAAAGATTAACTCTCTCGCTTTGCGTACCTGAGTCGTTTTTCTTAGTCTGCCCCGCTAAACATGAGCTCTATGAAACTAAACTGCAGGTGCCGAATAGCGGAACTGAAACACTTGCATCCACGGCACAGTGTAATATTTTATTAATAAGATGTAGGCTCTTTTGGAAGCCAATTCTGCAGCAAGTCTTCCTAAAAAAGAATTTTCGCTATTTCTTTTGCAAAACAGGTGGCCAATTTCTTTTGTGATGCTGAGAGGAAAACGCTTTATCTATTCCCAGATCAGGAAATTGCGTATGTCATGGAAGGTATTCCGACTTATATTATTCAGACTGTCGTCAAAATTTTTTTGGTTTTAAACTAGATCATTGGAATTCTAAGATGATACCTTGTTCGGTGTATGGTGGCGTACAGATGTATACCGTCCTCTAGAACACATGGTCGTTGACAAACATACGACTGCCAAGAACAATTGGTGACCTAAAGACGGTATTGTGTTCTAAATCGTTTACCAAACCACATCCATGCTTCTCTCTAGGCACGGCATAATCTGTCTCATATACTTCTGAAGGAGTTCGCAACACAAAAATTCTGAAATTGAAGAAGATTATAAGGTATTTCTCCCGCCTTCTTGGCATGCCTTCGTGGTGTAGTGGTCAACACGCTCGACGCGTATTCGAGAGGACCATGGTTCGAGTTCCGGGGAGGACATTGCTTATTTTTCATCTCTCCTGCTTTCAAAAAATACCTAATGTCTCTACAAGATAATGAAGGTGGATTCAACACTAACAATAGGATACAGAACAAATTTTAAAACTGTAAATAAGTATGCATGATACTAACGCACATGACAAACTGAAAAACTTTAATAAACATTGGTAAATAAAATGTTAACGATTCGAGAATATAGTAATCATCTCCTAGGATATAAGTACATTCTCCTTCTCTTAAACATCCTCTAAAGCCTTTGCCTAATTAAATACGAAATGAAAATGTTTGCCTTTATCATGCATAAAACTGAGCAAATCTGCAAGCTGTTTTAACTAAGGAAAAAAAAGCGAAGTAGAAAATCTTTGCTGCGATTTTTAGATATGCGCACACATCTTCAAATACTGCAACATAAATACAGTTTTTAAATAGCCACTAAATTTAAAACGAGAATTATGTATTTTTAGATGAACATAAACTCTTACACAGCAGCTTCTAAACCTTAAAATACTTAAATACCCAAGTTATTCGGAGCTGTAAGATATTAGTTGATAGGCAGTTTTCCAAGATGGCAATAAGCTATTTACGTGTACTTAAATATTGACTATAGGTATACACTTCTAGTAACAAAATATATTAAAACAAAGCTCAAAATGTTACGAAAGCTGTCCAAAGACTGTTATAGGGAAGGATTCTCTAAACAGATGATTTCATTTTTATATATCCTTCGTAAATGAAAATTTCATGTTGCAAATTATTCGTTATAAATATTCGTTAATATTCGTCTTGATTCTGTACGTTAAATAGCTTTAAGTTCGGAATTGGCAGAAATACTCGAGAAAGGATATCATAACATAGGTCATTTTTCATGCCTGTTACCCATCTTCATTCAAGATTTTTGAGGAGAACTAAATTATGGTGCAATTACAAAACATGTGTTCGGTTTCGGAATTTATTTATGTTTTCGACATGACATAAAGATCAATAGTAGTCATTAAAATTCGTTGCCAGCTAGAGGCCTAGTGGATAAAAACCTCTGAATACCGGTATAGTTTGACCTAGATTGTTCAAAATCCTGAGAATGGGATGTGTATGGGGACTTTTCGTGATTTCCCCATTATTAAGCACACATTTCAAATTTTAGCCGTAACGGTATGATATGTTTCGGATTTACCTACTCGTAGAATAATGAATATTTTATCAAATGTAATTTTTACTCTGCGAAAGCTTATAAAAGTATCAGATTTGATTTCATAATGCAGTTCTTACCTAGTGTTGAAACTATTTTAGTAAAATTTTGCACCTTCTTTTTAAGAAACTCTGTAATTAGAAATAAATACTTAGGATCGATGTATAAGGAAACGGGATAAATTCGTATCCGTGTTTTTCGAGTAACTTGTATAGTGTAAACAACTATACATAATATTCGCGTTTTTAATATATCTGAATATGTTATTACCTTTCCAGGACAGAGTAAGAAGTTTGGATGTTTTAAACAGAACGTCAGTGGATTTATTTGAAAATCTGAAACGGAGCAGCAAAATATTATCTTCGTATATTGATGGAAATTCTTCAAAAGTTTTAAATCTTAGCCAAGAAAATCAGAAAAGCCCCAAGTTTTTCAAGTTTCTTCAAGATCAAAAAGATAATATTCTTCGTCAAGTGAACGAAGGAAAAGCTATCGGGCAAAATGCTGGCCGTACACGTTCTCTTTTCCGAACAGGAGACTTTTTCCAAAATTTAGGCCAATCAATAGGCAAACTTTTCTTGAATTCCCAACCTGCGCATTCCATAAATTCGTCGGATACAAGCAGTGCTACAGAAACTGGAAATTCGGAAAGAATGTAATGCATCACACATGCGATAGATTTTAAGAAGGGATGTATTTTCCGGTTTTTAATGAATGAACGTGTCTAGAAATTTCGTAGCTTTATTAGTAATCTAAAAAATTCATGCTTTTCAGATTACGTTCTCACACTTGTGTAAGAAAATTAAATTTTTATTCGTGTAAATACTATGTAATATTATGTAATTTTTATTCATGTAGATACTATTTAATTATGAAATAAAATTCAATAAGATATACATGTTGTTTGCAGAACCGGGACAAAGGTGAAGCAAGTGAGACACTTGTCTCAGGTGAACAAATGGAAAGGGCACCAAATTAGTAAAGAAAATTATGAAATTTCTTTTGAGAAAGATGGTATAATTTTTAGCTTTTAATTTTGAAAACTTCACAAAGAATATCAAAAGTATTTTGTGTTATACAGTCCAACTAAAAACATTAATAGCATTAATTTATTCTCCAAACAGATGAGCTTTCACAGAAGTGCATGCATTATATTCTAACATTAAAATTTACTATTGAAAGTAACATGATGAAGTTAACCTATACTTTGTGTAACGAGTTCGATAGACTAAACCAGTAGTCGGCAAACTCATTAGTCGACAGAGCCAGTTATCAACAGTTCAAAGACTGAAATCTCTTTTGGGAGCCACATTTTTTAACTTAAAGTAGGTATGTTGTTATTCAATTAATTAGGGTATTCTTACCCTAGTCTTTAGTAAGAACATCCTTAATCTGATCCATGCATGTTCGCTGAGGTCGATCCTCTTACCACTGTCCCATCCACACTTGTCTTGTACTCGTTTCATGTATCTTTTTTTCGTCCATCCCTCCTATATGTCCAAACTGTCTTAACATACTTTCTCAGTTCTCAACAGTACACTTTTTTCACTCCACAACACTTTCTAAAATTACTTAATACTTCAGTTTTCAAGTCTTGGTTAAACTATATAGGTATGTCGAATAAAACTTGATGTTACACTTAATAACATACTATTTATTGATAAAATAAAATTGTAAGGTATCCCAAAAACTTAAATCATGATAATGACGAACAGCTACTAATATGAACAGTAGCCTTGCATCTCCTTGGAAAGTTTTTGTATATCAGGCTTGTATGTTGTTTTTAATTTTAAGCATTGTTCCAAGTTCTCATCAATAACACGATTTCTCAATTTACTCTTGATAAGGTTCAAGCTTCAAAATGATTGTTTGCATGAACAGGTAGACCCGAATAAGGAAAAAATAGCAAACGCTAGTTTTTTCAGTTGATTATATGGGTCAGGAATACTATTCTATGTGTTAAAAATCAACATATCTTCCTTCTCCAGGTCTTTCAGAGAAGACCATTTGTGTTCAGATTTGTTTACATCAGCCCTAAAACGTTCAAATTTCGAGTTCTATACTTCTTATTTCAAAGTTGGGAATGTCAATATTAAAGGGAGAAAAATTTAATTTTGTTACTGTAGTAATAAGAGGTTTTTTTAACAAAAGCTAACGTCACTTTGTTGTTTCTTGGCGCTGTTTCGCAAATTTGACGCGATAGCAATGTACTGCAATGTTAAATGAAGCTATAATCTAATTTTTACGGCGGAGCTTGGCATTTTTGAGGCATTTCATGTTACATTTTACAAGAGATACTACAGTTTTATATGTATCATTTCACTAAAATTATTTATATATACAAAATTCATCACATTATTTAACTGAAAAATCTTTCCCAATATAGGTAGCAACAAAAACAAATGCAGAATATGAAATATTAGTGCAGATAACATCAATAAATCTATACTTCGACAGCTTGGGCAAAAAATTCAAGATCACCCCTGTCACTAAATGTAATGCAAGGGTAAGGGCCATCTGGAGCATGAGTTTCTGCTATTAATAAGTTAATTACATTAATTTTATGTTAAAATTTTTAACAAAAGATATAATACTTTTCTTTAATTATCTTTGCATAAAGTAGCTATAATATATTCATCTACTTTAAATGCTGTTTTACGATACCTTTTTCTAAGGGTGGGACTGGGTTTTCCGAAATATCCTTGTAGTTCTAAGGGTTCCGTAAGTTGATAAAGTTTGAAGACCACTGGTTTAATTGTTAAAAGATCTTTGAATATTAAAGACCGATTTTATTGATTAATAGATTATAATGTAGCTCACGATGCCGTATGCTTTAGGAATGTTGCTTTCGTGGAGGATGTTCTTATAAAACTGTCTCATATTCACGTTACTGAAAAATATATGCAGCCGATCATATCAGCATAAACTGTCCGAACCGTAGAGGTAAGAATAAATTTCCGAACAATCTGCCTATGTTACCCCTCTGCCACTTCTAATCACAAACACTAACGGAAATACGAGCATAGGTAGCAGAGACCTTATTACTTAGTAGTTGCTAAGAAGAATTTTCGCGATCAGAAATATCTCTTTAAATGCTAAAATGAAAGTCTCAAGTTTTACTTAACAAATTCAAAGCGATTGTTTGTGGAATTGCATTAAAGATAAAAAAAAAGAATGAAATGAAGAAAATATAAAATTCATTGCACCTAGGAAAATTTCAACTGATGATGGAAACATGTTCGGATAATTTTAGAAAAGGTAAAACGTTTTCAATATGAAAACCATGCTTAGTTTGCGTTAATGTCACAATGTACATAGGATTAGTAATCTAAATCAAAAAAAGTCATGGTTTTGGGGCATTAAAAAATTATAACCAAACATTATTGCAAACTAAGCATATGCATAGTTCGCATTAAAGTATGTGATATTTTCCGTTGTAAGACAACCCTCGCTTAACAGTTGTCTACACAACCAGCGTTTCCTGTTGAGTACGGTTAAATTAAACATCTTATTCTTATGTCTATATTCTTGTTTTCAAGGTAAGTATTGTGCATAAAATCTTTTTTTAAACCATGGCATTCTATTATGTTCTCCGTTTACCGAGCTCATTAACTTAAAATATATGTTAAAATAAAATGATTATGGAAATACATTTTTCTGACTGAAAATAGGCAAATATATTATCCTGTAATGAAAAAGATCTAAAATCTGCGAGGGAAGAAAATGGAGTATAATCATCTAAATAAAACATTTATAAATGCTTTGCAAAAAAGAATGTTATTCGCAGTCAAATGGAAATGCAATATCATGTCGAAAAGAGTTCATGGCGCGATTTCTTTATACATTGGCACAATAATATTTAATATTTTGTTATATAAATTACATTCAACAATAAGTTCTATTAACCTATGAAAATAAGTGAAATTCGGATAATTTCTTAATAAAAATCGAATTTTTCACAGATCGCATCCAAAAGACCCAGTGGTGCTGAGTACAAGAGAATGAAAAAATTGAGAAATGACGTTCATCAAAGTTGTGCTAGCTGTAAGACTAGCTGGCGAAATGTGGCAATTCAAATTGAATAAGTAATTTGTCAATTAATACGTTTTTGTATTAACAGACAGCTCAGAAGAAAACGTGGTTAAAGTTGAAGAATTTAGAAAATTTGATTCAAATAAAAACAAGTACTGAAAATTTCTGGAACCGAGGAGGATAAAGTAGCCATCAATTTTAAGAATTTAATTGATTCTCCATCATAGCCGACAATTTCAGACAAAACAAAATTCTTAATAGAACATGGACCGGATCAAGGGCAAAATGCTGATTTCAGGAAATCTATTCTGAAGATGAAAGATTTTCCAGAGATTTGTTTCTAAGAAGTGACCTAACGGGGAGGTGATACAGCGCAACTGGCTTATATATTCAAAAACTCTTTGCTGGATAAAGGAAAAGATGACGATCTCAGGAAATCTGTTTCTGAGGAGGAAAGATTTTCCAGAGAATTGTTTTCAGAAAATGTCCTTACGGGGAGGCATGGCATCGCAACTGGCTTATACACACTATAGCATAAAAATCGACGCACCCAAGAAGGAATCATCCGATTGATTTGAAATTTCATATGCATAAACGGTTTGACCAAATATGCAAATGATTAAAATTTGGTTTCCAATGAATGAATAGTGCGATCTCCAAAGCATCGGAACTGCGCATCTAGCAGATGTATATAAGGAGCTGTTTCTGAACTGTTGATAAAAATTTCTGTTGCTTTGCGATTTAGGATGCTTTTCAATGGCTGAAAAAATGCCTCACCGCAGGATTTAAGCTCATTATGAGCAACTGTAGCGTCTGAAAGAGGTCGTATCATTGGATTGAAAGAGGAAGGTTGGCCAAATCGGAGAATCGCTCGTCGAAGCGATGTGGCGATTAGAAGGTGCTGCAAGAATGCGTGGACAATGGCAGATTTCAGCGTCATGGTGATAGCGGTCGACATAGGACCACAACAGATCGGGAAGACAGTGATTGTCAGATCAGCTGTCACAGCACCTGATTCATCCCTACCAACCATCAGACGTGCAACCCCCACACAAGAGTTCATCATGACCATTTACAGACTGCTGATAGAGCGAAACCTAAGCTCGTGTCGACAGTTACGCCACCTGCCAGTCTCGCCTGCACAATGTCGAGCCAGATTACAGTGGTGCTTGGCTTGATCAGGTAGGAATGATGCTGACTGGGGACGTATAGTCTTTAGCGACGAATCCCGCTTCCAACTGTGTCGTGACGACCATCGAAGACGTGTCTGCAGACGCCCAGAGCAGCGTGCCGATCCTCCTTTCACTATTGCACGCCACACAGGCCCTCAACCAGGAGTTATGGTCTGGGGTGCCATTTTCCTTGATAGCCGGACCCCTTTGGTCGTCATTAAAGTCACACTTACAGCACAGCGATACGTCGACGACATTCTGAGACCTGTTTTACTGCCGTTCCTTTTGCAGTACGGCCCACCAGCGGCCGAGCGGTAAAGACGCTGAACACTAGTAGTTCGGTCAGAGGTTCGAATACCGCAAACGGGCTGGCTGCATGGGCGTTTTCGTGGTTTTCCCGTGTGTAACGTGTATACGAGCCAGTTTCCCTTAGAAAGTTCTCCACGAAGGCATCCCTCCCTTTAGGCAGATAGCCCTCATGTGCTTTGCCAGAATTGAATAACCTAACCTAACCTAACCTTACCTTACCTTACCTTTTGCAGTACACCGGCCTTATTTTTCAGCAAAATAATTCCAGATCACATACGGCACGTGTTTCTATGAACTGTCTTACAGCTTGTCAAACATTCCTTGGCCATCCAGATAGCCATATCTCTCTCCCATCGAGCATGTCTGGCGTATTATGGGAAGGCGACTGCATCTGCCAAGGAATGATGACCTAGCACGACAACTGGAGCAAATTTGGCAAAATATACCGCAGGAGACCTTCAGGGAGCTTTATCAGTCTATGCCACGCCATGTGGAAGCTTGCATCCATGTTAGAGCTGGGTCAACACCTTATAGAGCTCGCTACTTTATAACGATGTAAATATGAAACAAATCATTCAATTTTTTTGAACTTTTAATCATGTTCTATTCTGTACATAATCTTCCTACTCCCCAATTTTTGACTCCATCGGACAACTCCTTCTTGGTACGTCAATTTGTTTGTTATAGAGTGTATATTCAAAACGATCTATGTCATTATTCTATTTTCCATGCATTCTTTTTACTAAGAGTAAGACGGATTCTACTATTTTCAATCCCGCATCCAAAAAAAAGGTTTCTACAGACCGAAAAAATTTAAACCGCATTTCCGATTATGGAAATTCTGTATTTCATCGCGATGTTTTTCTTCATTGGAAATACTCTGAAAAATAACTAAAGGAGGTGGTTTCATAGATAATTCTGTGCATAAAGCAGACGAATCAGAAAAGGAAAATGGTCATCAATCTTACACTTTATATTAGACGTCATTTTGTTTTTGTGCAAAACCCAATTTGCCTTCAATTGCTCTCTCAATTTGCATGAAACTACTAACACTTCAAGTGCAGGAATGTTCCTAAACTTAATTGACTTATTAACGATAGAAATATTGCCCATCATATAGCTATCACAGAAAGGGTATCTTATCTATTTAATTTAGTTTACTTTTAGGTAATCATGTTTGTTCTAGGGTTAAAAAGTGAAATATCTTTTCTTTATATATATATATCTTTGATTGTACACCAGAGGTTTGCATCATGAGCAAGTGCGTCACACATGAGCAACTTCGTCATTCGTATATATAAAAGACGAATGCATATTTATTGAAGAAACTTTATAGATATTACCGAAACAAAAGGGAAAATTGTTAGTGTTTTAGCAAATGAAATTATAAGTTAGAAAAGGATGGCCTCAAGATTCAAAATGTTTGAAATCAAGGTTACTATATTGCGACCTATATGGCTGAATTGTATAAATTAATTTTAAATTTTTATGTTTGTTGTCTGCGTCAAATTTAATACTGCAATAAAACGAAAAAGTAAATAAAGCCTTGCAGTCAAAAACTATAAATGTCTATAAAGTCGCACACCTAGAGAGATTGTCTTTTATTACAGGAAATGAGAGAAAATATTCCTCAACGCATTTTTGAAAAATGCAAAACTTCAGCTTTAGGGATGTGTATCATCAGTATATGAACGGAAAAGAAAATGAAAAGTTAATAAACTATGAAGAATCAATATGAACTGTAGTTTTTCGGAAAAAATATATTTTGATATAAATTAAAGAGTGTTAGATGTTTTAATGTCATAAGTGAAGTGCCGATACTGAAAATTAAATGAAATCGCTTCCGATTTTAAATTTCTAACTGCTGAACGATTAATGTCATACGATTTAAGTAATCAAAGCAGCAGCTTATAATAACTTAGTACTTAAATATCTGAATGATATCTAATTTTAAAAACCACGTTATTTCAACAATTGCGGACAATAAAGAACTGCAAGCTTAGGTTTTTTAAAAATAATTGACGATTATCATTTAATTCAATCGTATTCTAATTTGGAAGCAGGGTTAAGAATTTTTTAACGTTGCTAATTACTGTAGCTAGTGCCCCAAGAAGTTAAGCAAACTTAAAATAATAAAGAATTATAAGATATTCACAGCCTCCCCCTCAAAAAAAAAGTTTCAGGCATGGCCCTGTAGAACATGAATTAAGTAATCAAATGGATTTTGAAAAAAATTAATGACAATTTCGCTTCTTTAAAAACAAGAAAAATTAAATATGCCTGACATGTATATGCCATGTTGTTGCATGGAACCAATAAGTGCCCATATCATGTCCTGTGATATCGTATATAACGCGTTGTTAATGACTTCACAGTTCACATTCGCTTCGTCGAGGAGGGGAAGTATAGAGCCAAATCCTTATTATGCCCCACCCACCAGTAGCCGAGCGGTAGAGTCGTTAAACACTGGTAGTTCGACTTGCGTTCAATTCCAGGGTAACGGCATGGCTGCATGGGCGTTTTCGTGGTTTTCCCTATGGACATGAGCCAGTTTCTCTTAAATAGCCCCCCCCCCAAATAAAGCATCCATTTCCTTAGCCCTGATGTTCTTTGCGAAAATCAAGTAAACCAAATAAAACCTATTATGTCTTATCAATCCTCAACTGGCCGGAGATCAGAGGATTGGGTTGGCAAAGGAACATTTGTAAATCTTGCAGTGTATTTAGGGTGAGCCTAGTAGTGTGTGTCCGGGCTTTATCATGTTGCAAAATGTCATGTGCTATGCTTCATTTGCAGCAAAGATCCAGAAGCAATGGGGCTGCAACACATTTTCAATATAGTAGAATTTTGTTGATGTGCTAATAATGTGAAGTAGAGATGAAAGGATTAATGCACCCCAAAACACCCTTCTGTATTGACTGACCGCGTCTCACTCGAAAATGGTACAGCATCTACCCAATGCCCAGGTCTCCACTACACACTCATTTAGCGATCATCATTTGTAAGACAAACGAGATTTGTGGCTGAAGGCCAGACTGCCTCATTCGGCAATCTGCACAAATCCTCTGGGCTGCCATTGGAAACGCTCTCGACAAAGGCTCGACTTGACAGCAGAATCAGCTGTAAAATCTTTTAACTTTACATCCAGCCAGTCGAGAAGACATTTACTTCAGAAGGAAGAAAAGCAAGGGTATTGACAAATGTTGTAAAATTTCTCGCAGAGGCACTTGTTACCCTTGCACCGTAAAAAAAACGTACAGTATCGTAACATTTTAAAACAATATACGTAAGATAGCCATACGAAGTTAATAATCAGAACATGTGCAGCGTTGTACTATATAAACAAAGTCGGTAAAAACTAAATTAGTGAACAGTCATTGATGCAAATCATAGTTAGTGGCTAATAGCGTACGATGTATATGATGTGAAATCGTGATCAGTATTTCAGATATATAGCAGTGAAATTCGAATAACTAGTACATACAACACAAAAATAATACGTAAATGCATAAAATACAAAAAAAAAATTAATGCAACACAAAAAGAGGCATGTTATATACAGTACCGCTAATACAAAATAACATATAATGATAACATACAATATGATATGAAAACATTTCAGATGATACAGTTACTATAATACATGATTTAACAAAGTTCGCTGAGTATGTTCATAAACAAAAGATTCTCACCTGACATGGAAAAATGCTTTATATTACTTCAAAGTAACGTCCATCATTTGCAATGCACATGTCAAAGACTATGCAATTTCAGAAAACTGCGGGCAAAGTGCTCTTTCGGTACCGTATAGAAAACCCTTGTCACGTGGGTTTAAATATTTGGAATGTCCAAAAACTGTTCTCCTTTTGCGGGATCCTTTCAGGAGCGAGAGCAGAAAGAAGTTCACTGTAAGAAAATCAGGTGAGTACGGTGGATGATCGGAAAGTTAAATTTTTCTACAGATCATAAACTATTTCATGATAAAAACCGAATGCGACTGGGTTTTATTGCAGAAGGAGTAACCAAGAACCCGCCTAGTCGCCTTCTGGCAACACCCCCCTAGAACTCAACTCAAGGCCTCGGCGCGCAGTTACTGCAGTGACGTTACTGCAGTGGGGATACTTTCGTCCTCGCTAACTTTAAGGATTCCTTCTTAAATATCCATTTGACAGGCTTATAAATAAATTGAACTTAAATTTTCATATTTAATTCTCATCTTTTATAAATCTGGAAAATATCTTGTTTTCGTTAGAATGTGAAGAACCGAGATTTTTATTTTTAGATTGCTTTTGATAGGAATAAATAAAACTTTTAATTCCATTAAAAGTTATCATTACTGATTTTACCAAATTTAATTGCTGAGAAACTCTTGTTAACGAAAGAAACTTCACACTTAATGAATCGGAATTTTATTTATACGCAATAATTAAACAGAAAGACGATTTTTTAAGACATGAAGGCAGGATATAGATACAGATCCTAAAAAGTTGAGATAAATCTTAGCTCATTTAAATTAGGAAGTTATTTTACCTGGAATCATGTAGCAACATAAAATCATTACATGAAGACAAATATAATTAATCAAAGATGTTTAATAGTCAAGGCTCGTAGTAATTATACTGTATAAAGATGTTTATTCGTCAAGATGTTTATACGAATAAACATCTTTGATAAGTATAAATAATATATCTTATTTTTGACATATGTTGCCGAATAATAATAATAAATACTCATATTTGAAAAAATAACACTAAACTTGCAACCAGTTTAAATAAGTTTTCATAATTATAAGACATTAATTTTACAGAGAGAATTATATATTATTTTGCATTCTAAATAGAAAATATCAAACCTCTGATTGAGGTCTGATATAGATCTAAATAGCAAACCTCTGATCTCTACAGGGAAATTTTATAACATGATTTAGTAGTATTATGTGGAACATAAATGTAACAATTCCTAAACTGGGATATTTAACACGACAAATGAGAAAGGCAATTATCATTGCATTATTACTGTCGAATGAAACTACTAAAATACAATGCCCTTAAGATGCACTACATTATACGTTACAGTTCTAAACAATTAATACAGAAATACTTCAGATCATATCTATATGCTTATTTTCAATTCAGTCAATTCAAAGAGGAAGGATCGTTCGAATAGAGGAAAAAAAGAAAATCATCGAAATTGTCTTTGCAGTCAATTCAGAACTATTCAAAATTGTCTATAAAATGCGAACGATAAATATTCTTTTTTATCATATACTGCATTTCATCAAATAAAAATGTATGGCATGATATTTCATAAAGACTACAATTTAAATTCTTTCTGAAAACAGCATAAGAAAGCAATTCTGTATAACAAAAAAGCGCAATTAAGCCATTCTAAAGCGGAGGGGGAAACATGAAAACAGAATTTCATGATATTTAACTTATATATATATGTATATGCATGCGTATATATAAATGACAATATGCTCGATTTCTTTACAAGAAAAATTGCTTCGACATACTGTTATACAAAATATAAAATTGAAAATAATATATTTGGAGGGGAGGGAGAAAGAGAATTCCATGATTTTTAATAATATATGAATTAATATGTATTAACATATATATATGACTCAAAACACTTGTATGCAAAGATTGTTATAATCGGATTTAATTATCTAAGCTAGAATTAAATACAGCATTTTGTAAAATTTCATTTTTAATGCTTGACGTTGTATTAAGTGAATTTTAACAATATCAGACATGAAATCCTAAAAATTTAAATAGCGCATTTTTTTCACATTAATATTAGAAACAAAGTTGTCATTAGGTACAGAGTTATTATCAAGGTTTTCAGATTTTAATAAATACTCTGTTGATGGGAAAAATGTATCGAGATATTTAAATGCAAGCATTTTGCAACATACAAAATGTATTTAAAACTTCAAATTTTTATTAGTCCTACATTTAATCTAATCCTAATTTTAAGTCACAGATCTATTTAACTCACTTTTGGTAAGTAATGCCATTTACTACACCGAAGATTACATTTAACGCAGAAGCACATTTTTAAGCACATGTAAATATAAACTCATTCATTCAAAGAGAAGAAACAGCAACTTACCTTCGAAAATTTTGTTGGCTTGAAATTGTTTCTGTGAAATACCATTTATCCATTTGTTTAAAAATTGTTTCTCTTTCGGAAAAGAGAAAATCTGTACCTTTGGATCATTTGAGTAGTTTCCTTTGCAGTTGGGTACACAGTACGTGTAAACCATATAAAAAATTTGAAGAACAAACAATCTTAAAATGGAATGTTCTTAAAATATCTAAAAAATGGAAAAGAATGTCGACTGTTCTTATGAATGCCTAACGACCGAGTGACCGTCAAAGCTCCGGAAATCACCCACCACATTCCTCAGAAGGCAGAGTCACGTGAAATGTACCGTATTTTTCGCCGTATAAGACGCACTTTTTCTCCCCAAAATCGGGGGGAAAAAGTGCCTGCGTCTTATACGGCAAATACAAAAGCCCACCATGGCACCGCTCTGCCTTGGCGCCGTCTCTCTTGGCGCCGTCTGAGACCAGGAAGCCCCGCTCTGCCTCGCACTGCGATTGGCTGAGCGAAGAGGCGCGTGCCTTCGCTCGCTCCCGCGCTGGCTTTGTGCACTTTTTAGAGTCTCGTAAGCCAGCGCGGGAGCGGGTGAAGGCACGCGCCTCTGCGCTCAGCTAATAGCAGTGCGGGAGCAAGCGGAGGCGCGGATAGCTGTGAGCTGTGATATATGTAGTATGGTATATCTGAATGAAATATATCATATTTCATACCACCCCATCAAGATGTCGAAGCAGAAGAGACTGGCATATAAAGTTGCTTTCAAGCTGGAAGTAATAAAATTTGCTAAGGAGCATGGAAACAGAGCAGCGGAGAGACACTTTGGGCCACCTCCAACTGAGAAAATGATAAGAGAGTGGAGGAAACAGGAGGATCAGCTCCAAAAGTTGGATAAAAGCAAGCACACCTTGCGTGGACCAACTGCAAGGTGGCCAGAGTTAGAGGTAGAAGTAAAGGAGTGGATCACACGTCACCGGCAAAATGGACTTTCTGTCTCAACAAAAATGATAATCTATGAGGCCAAACGCATTGCTGTGGAGAAAGGCATTCAGGATTTCACCGGATCACCATCGTGGTGCTATAGATTTATGAAGAGATCTGGCCTTTCTATGCGCACCAAAACCAGAATTGCACAAAAAATGCCAAAGGAATACGAATCAAAGATTCTGTCTTTTCATAAGTTTGTTATTGATTCGAGGAAGAAGAATAACTTTGAAATGAGCCAGATTGGGAACATGGATAACTTAACCTGCTGTTAACTTTATACAGTTGATGTAAAATATTTTACTACAGAATTTGGTTCATAATCTTTTTTTTCTAGATTTGCCTCCTTTAAAATTGGGTGCGTCTTATATGCCGGTGCGTCTTATACGGCGAAAAATACGGTAATCCCTACTAACACTCACGTCACACCTCCTTTTGGAAAACGCGCCTTGGCCTTCACGTTGATTCTAGGGGGTGCTGATTCTGGACGTACATAATAGATTCTTTGCAATAGATTTGCCAGAAGATACTTGTACGTGTTAGGTTAATATCAGCTTACCTCTTCAATGCGAATCTATCAAGGTTCTTGATAAATTGCTATCTAACTGCATTTTTTATTATCTTAATAAATATCTAAGTTTAAGGGGACACGGGACGTTTAAATGAAAAATTCTTACTTTTTGTTCAAACTTTAAAATATTTTTCAGTTATGTGTATTGTGCATGTATTTACCTAAATATACAATTTTATAATGATAGAGGTAGAATTTTTTTTTAAAAAAGTAAAATAATTTTATGTATTTTTACGTTTTTATACTTATATTCATATAGTCCCTTGCGCATAAAAATTAATCAGAAACCTACAATAATTTTCCTAATGAATCTATATCAAATGATAAACAAAATTGGGCATGCATTTTAAAATAGGATGGAACATTATTGAAAAATAAATTATTTATTAAATTTTTCACAATTTTTTGAATTTTTATGGGTCGTTATTTTACGAAAAGCCTAACAATTCCTAGAAAAGTTCATCAATAGTAAAATGGATGCACAGTTCTCTTATGAATAGTATTGGAATGATGTAAATCAAGTATGAAAATAATTCGATAACAATTAAAACGCAAGAGATAATTTTAGTACTCAAAATTTTCAAAAATCTGAAATCCGTGAAAACACAATATAAAGATTTACTTTTACTTACACACCTGAAAATGACTTATAAATGCTTCTGCATTCTATTATATTACTACTTCATTTATTAGTTCTTTCTCAGCTCAATTTTGTTCATTTGGTTTAAACAGAATAAATTTTATATGCTATGCTCTGTAGACAAGCATAACACACGGTACATCACGTAGACTTGTATTTACTTGCTAACCTACTTTTACCTATATTTCAAATATTATTGTCTAAAAATTT
>KK113129.1:0-55527 GCA_000611955.2 Stegodyphus mimosarum
TGTTGCCATCCACAAAAATCCAGATACTTATAGATGTTTCCAGTATATTCGAGAAATTAATTAAAAAGGTTATAAAAGCCGAGAACAAACAACTCATCTCAGTTGTAGCTGTAATTCTAGCGAACTGTTTGTCTACTTAATGCTGTGATTGATTTGTAGCGATTTCGCTGGGAGATAGAATTAGTTTCTCTGTTTTGAATTGATTTTTGCTAAATGTTTGACATTTTGTGAGGTGAATCTTCGGATTATGGTAACTTGGCGAAAATTTGGCGACCAACCCTGCTACAGCAACCTGCGAGTTTTTTTTTTGGACGCCATATACTTTTTAACGACTTGTGCATTAAATCCATAACGAACCCGTATGCACGCAACAATACAAATAAAAAAGAAACAGCTTTAAACAGACTATTCAGCGCCGCTTACCTACTGCGCATGCGCTACTAATTAATTCTGTTTCCCCTTCGCGGTAAGGCAAATACATAAAAATCCAAAATATTTTCATAAAAAATTGAAAGATATATAAAAACATAAAACACCAAGTACAGTTAAAACAATTAAAAAAACAATTTTTAAAATTAAAATTACAAGTTGTACGCAAAAACCAGCTTATAACTTAAATGGTAATTACAGAAGGAATCAAGCATAATTTAATTCGCAATAATAAAAGAAGACGTTACTTTGTTGCTACAAAGCTTAGTTACTCTAGATTGCCAACAAATCCTCTATTCTACTAAGAATCAAATCTAAACAAATATGTCCGCTATCATAACCAAAAATTAGGCTTAATCGCAATTAAAAAAACTTTTAAATTGTTGATAATTCCACAATTATTGCATGCAGGTTAATTAACAGCATAAAAATCTTAACCGAAAGATAAGAACAACATAATTCTGTTACTTTTAAAGCAAAAATTGCACAATTGACAAGCTTATAAGAATAAAGAAACTGAGCTCACTGAGCCGAGTAACAAAGTGGATACATATATATCTATATACTTTTGGTGCGGCCGATTGCAATATGCGAGGTGCACATCTACATGTTATAGGAGCCCTATATACAAAATTTCAACGTTCTGAGGCTACTCGTTTTTGAGTTACGCGAAATACATACATACATACGTACGTACTTACGCACAGACGCTACTAAAAGTCACTTCAGAATCCATTTTAAATCAGTTTTATAATTATTTGGGAGGAAAGAGTCCTTTATTCCGTCCTTACGTACGGATGTCACTCAAAAACATCATTAAATATCATTCGATAGCGCCAAAATGGATAATTTTGTTGAAATATGGTACCCGAAATTTTTCACTATTGCAATACTTCCTTTTTGCTTCGTACAAGGAAGTAAAAATGAGCTCACTGAGCCGAGTAACAGAGTGGATATATATATATATATATATACATATATTTATATGCTTTTGGTGCGGCCGATTGCAACTAAAGTAGGAGGTCCACATCTACATGTTATAGGAGTCCTATATGTAGAAAATTTCAACGCTCTGAGGCTACTTGTTTTTGAGTTATGCAAGACACATACATACATGCACACGTACACGCACAGACGCCACGAAAAAAATCTCTTCAGAATTCATTTTAAATCAGTTTTATAATTTTTGGGGGGAAAAAGAGTCCTTTATTCTGGCGTCACATACAGATGTTGCGTTCAAAATATCACGCAAAAACATCGTTAAAATGCATTCGATAGCGGTCAAAATGGATATTTTCGTTGGAATATGATACCCGAAATTTTTCACGATTATAATGCTTCCGTTTTACTTCGTGCAAGGAAGTAAAAAGCTTCATTATATCAAACCAAACAACTGTGTAGCGGCTTCTTTCGCCTCCATAGTATTCAAAAGCTTCCCTTTAACAGCTGCAATGCTTTCTTCCATTTCTATATCACCTATTGTTACAAGTATTATTAATTTCTATGTTCATCTCGGCGGTATTTATTTCATCTTGGAGCGGACATATTTTTTTATAGTTGTCTTTATTTCAGAGGCATTCACTGCTCCATTTTTTTCCTCATATCACATGTGCTGGCAGATGTCTTTTCCGTACTAGCTTTCAGCTGCCTTTTCATCTTGTTGGTTATAGCGGTAAAAAGATAATTCGTTTTTTTTTCCATCAGTTCATCGAGATCTCTTCAAATAATTACTCTACAAGAGCAGAAAGTATTTGACTGTGTTTTTTAACTAAAACGTGCACATCAAAAATAATAAACATAAATATCTCAGTAGAATTAAGAGAGAAAACAATTTCGGCCTAACACACTAAAAATAAATCAGATTAGCAATATTACTCATAGAATGAATTCAGCTAACTCTTTGAACGGAGATAATTTCTGAAATTACTTAAAGCTAAATTGATCTGTGAGGCTCAAAGACGGCTACTTACTTATATAGGTTTTCCGGTATTTTAGAAGCTTAGAAGTGAAAACATAACCCAGAACTTATAAAATGCGTTTTCGGGAAACTTCCAGAATGTCGCCTACTTGGCGAAAATGCTGCTGCCAAGCCCGACAGGAAATTATTTCTATTGGATTCTAATTAAACTATTTAAACATTAAATTCGGTATACTTAAACATTGGGTTCCGAATGACAACGTGTTCAATTTTGTGGGAAAAAAATAATAACATGCATGAAAAATATGTTGCCACAAATTCAGTTAGAAAAAAATACATCCTAATTTGTTATCTGAAATACAAAAAATAAATGAATAAAAAATAAAAACAATACGTAACATTAAACCAATACACAGAAGCAACAATAAAATCAAATTGACTCAAATATTTACAAAAATTAACAACAATAGGGCGCCGCTCTGTGAAACTTAACAGGGAAAAAAAAGAAAAAAATATTCGGATCAAGTAAAGATTTTGGGAATGTTGATTTATTTAGTACACGGAAATACAAGTTATAGTCGAACTAACTTCGTTATAACCAGTTTCAGAGGACAGAATCGCTACATCCGATTCGATAAAAGAAGAATAGATCATCTCACAAAACAGTGTGGAATCTGCTTGATGAATCTCAAACAGGACTGATTAGCATTGCCGCATCTTAAAACCAAAGCAAATAACTTGAATTAAAAAACGACGGATTAAATGTTAATTGCAATAAATTGTGATTACGTGGAAACATAAGTTTCTTATTCTCTGTTATTTAGTTCACCGTCTGTCAGTAATTTTGCACGATAAATTATTCATTGCAAAAGCCATGGTTTAGACCCATTTTTTTAAATTTATACATCTGTCTAAAATAATATCAATAAAAAAAAATTAAAAAAAAAAAATCTGAAATGTTTCAGATTTTAAATTACGTCCAAAGGGACGTTTATTTAACATTTTGTGTGTTACCTTTATTTGTTAAATACCATGTTCTTCGCACTTAAACCATAAAATTCAGTTCAACAGCAATATCGCAAAATAATTTTAAATTGAGCATATCTTTAGAAATTTCGGTACACGCTCTCACGCGCTGGAGATAAAAATGTTTTTCTGTACAACGTTGGTATTGCTGGCTTTGAAATCTTTGAGTTTGTTAATGAAAAATTCGTTAAAGTTTTAGAGAATATTGTTACGAATTTCACATTTATTTGGCTATTTATTTAGAACTGTAATTAAAATTCCTTTTTATTTTCCCGTGCAACGCACGCAGACGATTTTTGAAGAGAAAGCTACGTCAAAAAAAAAAAAAAAAAAATGCATACATTTATGCAGATTTTTCATTTTTTTAAATTTAATGCAGAGCGATAACATTTAGTGGCAACAATTTGAAAAGTGAAACGGGCATTCAGAGTGAATCGACGCAAAATCGCAAAACGAAAGTAATAGTCCTTTGGGACTAAATCCCTTTGGACTAATTACGAATTATCATTTTATTGATAAAGCTATTAAAACTGAATAATAAAAAAATTGACGAACTTACCTTTATTATTTCCTAATACGAAATACACAAAGCATTGTAATCACGAAAACTTCCGGGTATCATATTTCAACTAAAATATCCATTTTGACCGCTATCGAATGCAATTTAACGATTTTTTTGCGTGACGTGTGTACGTAAGGGCAGAATAAAAGACTCTTTTTCACCAAATAAAACTAATTTAAAATGGATTCAGAAGAGATTTTTTCGTGACGTCTGTACATACGTACCTATGTATGTATGTATGTATCTCTCATAACTCAAAAATTAGTAGCCTCAGAATGTTGGAATTTTGTATAGGGGACTGCTATAGCATGTACTTCTGCACTTCCCTTTTTGGTTGTAATCTGCCCCGCGAAAAGTGTGTGTATGTATATACATACCCACTTTATTACTCGGCTCGGTGAGTTCAGTTATTTTATTCTTATATGTTAGTAAATTGCGCATTTTTTGCTTTAAAAATGAGTGAATTATGTTGTTCTTACTTCCGATTAAGGTTTTAATGCCCTTAGTTAACTTCCACGCAATAATTGTAGAATTATAAGTTGTTTAAGTGCGGCTAAGCCTAATATTTTTTACCATAGAAGACATATTTGTTTACATCTGAAACTTGGCAGAATAGCGGATTTGTTGCTAATCTAGAGAAACTAAGCTTCGCAACAACAAAGATAACGTTTCCTTTTATTACTGCGAATTAATTCATGCTTAATCCATTCTGGAATTAACATTTAAGTTATTAAATTTACCCGTATAGTGACTCAGCATATCGTCCGCAACAATTTAAGTCAGTTTCTACGCCTTGAGTGTGTTTTTGCCAAGTGAAACCAAAAGTAAACTTTCAGTTTTGTGCACCAAAAATCTGCCTTCTTGCCCACTGGCCGAACTGCTCGTTTTTGCGTAGAAACTCTAATTTTAATTGTAAAAATTGTTCTTTAAAATGTTTTAATTTACTCATGTTTTATATTTTTCTGTATTTTTCAATTTTTAATAAAAATATTTTGAGGTTTTAAGTATTTCTGCTTTGTCGCGAATTGAGAACTGAATTAATTGAATGAGAAATTTATCTTTAATGAAATTTGAGGAAATAAGTTTCAATGAAATACAGGAAAAAATACGTATAATTTAATACTCCCGTACAAGGAAGTCATCTGGTGCATACATGAGATTTTTTTTTTACATGGAGAATGGTATCTGGCGGAGTCTTATGCCGGATGTTTTGTAGATCTCAGTAAATTTTGTGCCATTGTAAAGTTGAATCTTTTGGAATATCCGAATTTCCTATTTTGATGGAAGTTAAACACCTTTAGTATTGATTTGAAGTGAATTTACCTTTTTTTTAGGAATTATTAGGAAACTGATAGCTCCTTAAAAAATTTCAGTTTTGGGTCTTTAAAAATTAGTTTACATGAGAAATCATGAGAATTACATGAGAATCATAATTATAAAATTGTACATATATATTATAATTATAAAGTTACAAAAATTTCTTGCATAACAAAGCTACATGACTCCAATAGTGTGTATATGGCGGACGTGCTTAGAAATCGCCGTTATGAAGCCATTCTGAGATTGTATTTTGCTTAAATTCATAACCTGATGAAGTTAGTTACATATTTGTAGCGTCCTAGAAATATTATAAATAAATGTTCATCTAGAAATATTGTTAGTAAAATCTAAAGCGAATACATTAAAATACTTAATCGCAAACTGGGAACTTTAAATATTAAGGAATGTGTTTGTAAACGAATGCATTCAGTATGTTTAATACATACACTTTTGTTCATTGTTTGACATCAAAACAGATGCAACAGTGGTCAAATGATTATAACCGCTGAATACAGGTGGTTCGACTCGAGTTCGGATCCAAGCGAACGAGATTAGTGCATGGGTGGCTTTTGTGTAGAGTTGAAAAATCCGCTCCAGAACTGATTGAAAGAATCTATTTACTTTACTGAGCGAATGAACAGTTATTCCAGAAAATGGAGTGGTAGCTATCTGAAATTCACGGAGAGCTCTTATTCGAAGCGTGCCAGGAATACAGATGTGCTATTCGTTCACGAAATGATTAATTTTATTAAACGAGTCAACATTTGATTCACACACACACACACACACACAAAAAAAAAAAAAAAAGCTGAGCTCTTGTTGGAAACGCGCCAAGAAATCTCGATTCCCCTTTTAGGAAAGGAAAGATTGTTTATTATCCCACGTTAAAAGTGAGTTTAATTTTTATCATTTCTCAGATTTTTTGAAAAACGTTTTGTTCGAGAATTTTATTGTTAGTTCTATGCAGAAAGGAGGTTTAAGGAATCTCAGAATTAGAATTGAAAGAAATCAGGATTTAATGATTCACTAATTCTTCTGATCCCACTGTTTGTCCGATCCTTCTACGCTTCAACATGACCGAACGTACCCGATCCCACTGCTCGTTGGCTTCTTTTCGCTCTTAACTCCATCCTCTTTCCAGATGTTTACAGGAGCCAATATTTTCACTTTTCTTTGTCGATATTTTTCATGATCCGGTGAGTCATAAGAAAGAACTGATTCATTTCAGTAAGCGAAGGGTTCTGATGCCTTAAGACAGCTGGTTTGCCCGTCCTTAGTTTGGCGATTTTCCTTATGTATAACGTGAATAGGAACCAGTTTCTCCTAGAAAGTACTCCCTTCCTTTAGGCAGATAGCCTTAGTGTGCTTTGCCATATTCAAATAACCTGACCTAAATTTCACATTAAAGTAACTATTATTGGTTTGATTTCATAGGCGCAGTAGTTTTCATAAACGTCATTTGTAAATATTAATATTACTTAAAAATTTGCCAACTTGAACACGAGAGGTGAGTAACTTAATTGCTTAATGCCATCTCTCAGTATCAGTTTAAAGAATGGATCCAAATAAAGCCATAAATAATATTCTAAGAGAATAAAATTACCTACACGGCGGGATACAGTTTCGCATTGGATGTGCAGGTATAGTTCCATCGCATGCACTGTGCAGTTCCGCACCATTTTGATGGAGAACACCTTCGGGGACTTGTCCGAGGATCTCCCAAACTTCTTTCCCCTACCACCAATCTACTTGACAGGACTTTCGGATCATCATCAGTATTTTGAATGTCCCCATACAGCACAGATACTATAACACTTACGAAGATTCAATCCTTCTCCGAAAATTAACCTGAGACAATCGGTAAGGTAATCATTGAAATCCACTATACCGATCTCTGCCGTTAAATTACCTACTGTAATTTTCAGCATAAAACTGCTTGCGGTTATATTACCTACAGTAATTTTTCAGAATAAAGCTGCTTATCATTTTATCAGTTTAAAAGCATGCACTGTTCTAACGAATAACATTCTTTGCTCCGCTAATCATTAAAAAAGAATTTTACTGAAAAGGAAATTTGGTTTCATTCAAACAAATGTAAGTTTCTTTAATATTCTGTAGGTAACTTTTTAAGTAGATATCTCTCAGCTTTAATTTAGTTTCTCATTCAAAAAAATTACAATAGTTCTTAAATCAAATGTTTATATATACGCAGTCATCGCATTTAAAGATAAGGATGCTTATCATAAATTGCAATAAAAAGTATCGAATACTACTATAGATTCCACTTTAATATATTACGCATTTGAGACGAGAAATTATACTCTGCTGAGCCACTTGAAAATTGTATTCCATGTATGGAATTCTTAACATTATATTCACCTTCTGAGTAGAGTAGAGGTTGCACAATTTTTTTAGATAAGTTCTGAAGGTTTGATATAACACATTGAAAGATAAATATCTTAGATTTACTGCTCAATAAAGATTATAAAAATAGAACACGCTGTAAAAAATATCTTATTGTGTAATATTTTAAATCTCTACTTGATGATCAAAATAATGTCTCCTTTATTTACTTTTCAAATCAGGCATATAGTCCTAATTGTCATTCTCAATGTCATTTATTTATAAATATGCAAAAGTCATTGAGTTTCTCGTAAATATTCACAAATGCTGTTTAGTATCAAAAGGCTGTTGTTTAGCGCTTTTTTAAGAATGTCCAATAAACATGAAGGGAGAAAAGGTTTTGTGTTACAGAACCAATTCATTAATAACCATTAATATTGTTACGCATTTTGTACATATGTAAATAATTTTAGTGAAGTTATATGTAAATTGTAGTATCTCCTGAATAGTGTAACATGAAAGCTTCAAGATTCGAAGCATCGTCGAAAAAAGTAGGGTTACAGGATTATGACGGCTTTATCGACTAATTTTTGTCTCCAAATCAAGTCGCCACACTTAGCTACCATATGACGACATTTTGTTCCAGTTCCTATGTAACTGTTATGGATTACTTCTTACTTCCACTTCCATGGTAACTGTAACTGTGCATGCCTTTCCGCAGGCCGGAGGAAACTGTATAAGACATCTAACATTCTTAAATCTTACACTGGCGCTTCTATCGGCACCGACCCGCACTCGCAGCTCTTTGTTTATATCTGTTTCTGTTTATATCTGTTCATATAGGAACAGTAAAAATGAGTACCCACCAACGTTTAGATGATGGAATTAGGTGGCGAATTGTGGGGAGGCTAGAGACAGGCCAATCGCAAGTCCATATATGCAGAGACTTTAATTTAACTCCCGCGTCGTGTGTAACCTATGGAAACAGTTCCAGGATACTGGATCCATTGAGAAAAAGCCTCGGCAAGGTTGTTCAAGAGACACGATGGCCAGAGAAGATCGCTATTTGTTCATTTTAACGAGGCGTAACAGAGGGGCTACAGCTTCACAGCTCTCTCGGGACTTGTATGCAGCCACAGGAATCAGTGTAACAAGGATGACTGTTTCCAAAAGACTGCATAAGAGAGGGTTGTTTGCCAGAAGACCGGCTGTTTGCGTCCCGTTCACGTCTACGGACAGGAGAGTCCGATTAGCATGGCGCAGGCTGCATAGTGATTGGAGTACGGAGCAATGGGCGACAGTTCCGTTCACCGATAGTCTCGTTTTAGCCTAAGCACCCATTTTCGCCGTACTTTCATATGAAGAGAGCCAGGGACCCGCTACCTACCCTCCAATGTCCTCGAAATCAACAATTATTGCGGTGGCGGTGTAACGGTCTGGGCAGGCACCCTGTTAGATGGCCGCACACCTCTCTACGTCTTTGACAGAGGCTCTGTGACTGCTGTGAGGTACAGAGATGAGGTCTTGTAGCCCTATGTTCGCCTTTTCCGGGAAGCAGTGGGCCCTGAGTTCATCTCACATGACGATAACGTGAGGCCACATAGAGCTCTTCTGGTCGACGAATTTCTCGAGAATGAGGATATTCGCCGGATGGATTGGCCAGCCAGGTCTCCAGACCTCAAGCCGATAGAGCATGTCTGAGACGCTTTTGGGAGGCCAATTGCAACTCGCAACCCCCCTTCGACAACCATCCAGGAACTGAAAACAGCATTGCTGAATGAGTGGAGGCAATTGCTTCAGGCACTGATAAACTGCCTTATTTCCAGTATGACATCACGCTGCGGGACCTGTATGGCTGTAGGAGGGGACCGACCATACTCGCTATTAAGCCATTTCTTTTGTGTTTTCTGCAACCGCTGTTTTAGACCTTCAGACTCCCATGAGTGTTACACACAAACATGTGTGTCTATTATAACTGATGAATGTTTATTTTGTTTGTATTATATCAACCTACATTTACACCAAGTTTTATTAAAATCTGTCCAATAATTCTGGAGATCGTGGATCAAATATGAAAATTCTCTTAATTTATTGCACCAGTGTTACTTATTGCACAACCTTTGCCTCACAGCTAAGCTTGATTTTTCGCCCATCGGTGTAGAAGGACTTAGCGGGTGCAAAACAAAACATCTGTCTGCTTTGTCTGTCTGTATCAGACCGGGATGACGCTGCCATCGCGAACGATGGTGGCAGCATTTCAGCAGAGCTCCGAAACTATGTACATATAATACATATTATGTTTATTATTAAAAAATAAATTAATATTAGAATAAAAATAAACTCTGTAATTTATTACTTCCTTGTACGAAGTAAAAAGGAAGTATTGTAATGGCGAAATATTTCGGTTATCATATTTCAACGAAACTATATACTTTTCCCTCTATCGAATGCAATTTAACAATGTTTTGGCTTCTCACTGAACGTGAGAAGAGAATAAAGAACCCTTTTCCCCCAAAAAAATTTTGAAACTGATCTAAGATGGATTCTGAAGAAATTGTTTCGTAGCGTTTGTGCGTTCGTACGTATGTATGTATGTATGTATCTCACATAACTTAAAAGCGAGAAGCCTCAGAACGTTGAAATTTTGCATATAGGACTACCATAAGATGTAGATGTGCACCTCTTATTTCGGTTTTGCAATTGGCCACACCAAGAGTATATAAATATATGTATATATATATACATATCTACTGTGTTACTCGGCTCAGTGAATTCAGTTTCTTTATTCTCATATATCCGTAAATTGCGCATTTTTTGCTTTAAAAATGATTGAATTATGTTGTTCGCATCTTCCAGTTAAGGTTTCTATGCCTTTACGTAACCTGCATATTATAACCGCAGGATTATCAATAATTTAAAAGTTGTTTAAGTGCGGCTAAATCTATTTATTTTGGCCATAGCGGCCATATTTGTTTACATTTGAAATTTAGCAGAATAGTGGATTTGTTACCAGTCTAGAGAAACTAAGCTTCGCAGCGACAAAGATAACGAAATCTTTTATTATTGCGAATTAGATCATGCTTAATCCATTTTGGAATTTATTCGAGGAAATAAGTATTTAAGCTTTACTTCGTAATTTTTAATATAGATATTCTAAGTTTTTATGTATTTTTGCCTTGTCGCGAAGTGAGATCTGAATTAATTGAATGAGAAATACTGAATCGTTTGTGAAAAACTGCTTCTGTTTTTTGTTTGTTTGTTTAATTTCTTTTATACATCGTTTTAGATTTATCATAGTATTTGAATAGAACATGTGGCAACGATTAGATAATTCTTCAGATGATATGCATACGTTTTGTGCAATTTAAGTTATAAAATGAATGAGATGTAACGCTGTTAAGTGAACCTTGCGCCAGAGTGTCGCTATGGTAAACAAGGTATAGTGAACATTAAATAGTGGATTTATTCTGTTGTGGTTTATGCGCTATCGAAGAAGTAGATTTAATTCAATCCTATTAAGTTTAAGTGAATTGCAAGAAAAAATGCGTATAATCTAATATTCCGTATATGGAAGTCGTGTGATGTACGCATCAGATTTTTTATTTTTATATTTTTGCTGATGCTGTTTTCTGATAAATGTATGAATGTGCTGGGAACGGTAATTAGAAATGTTACTTTAATTAAAATATTATATACTCTTGTCTGATTTTTTTTGTTGTATCTATAGATGAATGCAAACATATTTTTTTCCATGTTAAGACATCGCCTCATCTAGTAAGCTCTACCAAACACACTCACTACACACACCTACACACACCTACACACCTAGGAGACCATATTTTTTGTAAATAAACACAGCCTCCTCCGCTTTTGACTATACTCATGGACATAATCATATTTTAAAATTTTTTTTTTGTTTTCTTTCTATAGGCCCTTTTTATTTTGTCTCCACTACTTTTGGGCCATTTACTTAAATTTTATTTTGTTCCATCTTTTCTTCCTGGCCTTTCGAACTCGTATAAAATATGCGAAGTTCCGTTTTACTCTCCTCTGAAATACGAAATTGCCTCCTTTCTGTATACTTTTCCTTCGCACCTAAGCTTGATTTTTCCCCCACTGGTGCTGAAAGACTTAGCGGGTGCAAAACAAGACATGTGTCTACTTGTTGGTTTGTCTGTATAAGACCGGAAATAGACCAGTTTTCGGTTTAGTTCAAAATTCAGAGTATGGCTCAGCGTATTGAATGATCAACTGCGCGAACTGACGCACTCGAGGGTTTTTGTATTGCTTGTGTTCAATGTTCTTAGTAGTTTAAGATGGTAATTATTAATTATACTGTCATCAGTTATGCTCTGAAGAGCTGTGCAAATTCTTATGTGTGAAAAGCTTCAGAACTTGTAAAGTGGTTTTGGCAAAAATAATTAAAGAAGCTGACGTCTGTTCTAACTGCATTCAATTCATTAAGAACCCATACACACGTAACAATACAATGAAAATATGCTTCACGTGGAAGAGGATGTTAGAAATTAATGTGTTCAATAAATCTTACATGTAATTAAAAATTAATTCCCTTATTCGTATTTTCATTTGCTGGACGACAGGGCAGCTAACGGAATTTTATAAAATTCTGATTTCTGGGAACCCATTTTCAAGTGATAACTAGGATTATCATAAGTCCGGAATTAGCCTGGATAGTCTGAGAATAACATTTGGTCTTTAGAAAGAAGTTGATTACATGTACCAACACTAAAAGGAAATTTAAAGTTGAAAATTGAATTTCAAATTAGCAGAGCAACAACCTTGTGTTTAGTGTAGATTTAGTCAAGAATAAGATTTCGAGGGCAAACAGGTACAGGCCCCTCTTCATCAGGAACAAAGAAATCCCAAAGACTGGAAAGTAACTATTGTATTTATACCCTACAGCAGTAAAGCGAACGAGAAGATAGCGTCATCTATCGGCAGAATAGTCGAAATCCTCGAAATCTATTCAGTTCTAAATCTATGTCAAACATAAGGTAGTTGTTTAGCTTATTTTATATTTCACATTGACGTGTTTCCCTTCTGTTTTGAAGTCTAGATATTCATGCAGTGATATACACTAAACGTGTTTTTTGAACATGTAAAATGCAACAAAGTGTTTCTATTTGAAATATTAAATATTAGTAAGTGAAAAATAAACAAAAAATAAAAACAAGAAAATTTACTATCCATATCATCTTCAAACGGGAAATGTTGCAAAATGTATAAAGTTTGGTTTTCGGTATTACAGTTCACACTGCTTATTCACTGATTAATAAATTCAACCGCTTATTACGTTCAAATTTCCAGAAACCAAAACAAATACATACTAATCAATCAATTAAAAGTGCATTATTTATGAAACTCATGCCCTTCGTTTATAAAATTCAGATTTGGAAAAGGCTGATTCTTCAGTACAGAATATCGCATTCATTACTTACCAAAGCCTTTCACAGTTCATATATAGTGTTCATTTTCATAGTCTATACAACATCAGTGTCTCTTCCTACAGATATAACTTCTAACATTCAGCCATTAAACCTTGAATTATATAAGCTTTCAAATGCAGCTGTAAGAAAGATGCTCAGAAAATCATGAACATAATTTTGCAAAAATGCAAGCACTTCGAAGGAGATGTGTAAGTTGATATGTCTGCTAAAGTTCAAGCCTACTGTAGAGACGTTGCAATCTCATAAAATGAGCTACAAAACCGATTTTGAAAATGTGCCTTTGGTGTATGAAAAGCTTCAGGGAAATTGCAAACTATAGCTAATGTTTCAGGCATTAGTTGAGGTAAGTTACGAAGTTTTATTTTTACAATATGTGCCAATTCACAGCAATATTGAGACAACGAGTGTGAAAACTGACTACGAAAGTGCTAAATGAACTGCAGAAAATGACAGCGAAAGTCATACTGAAAAGAAATGATGGCACGTCAACATCTGCCGAACCTGGAAAAACACAGCAAATTTTAAGAAAACCTAGTAAACTGAAAAGTGCTAATCAAAATGACCTGCCGGTAGTTTTAGGAAATTTAGCACACAATTGAAAAGCTCTTGTAAAACAATATGAAACAGAGATAGATAGCTTTTTTTTTTTGTAAGGGATGTAACTTCATCAAGAACGTGAAGTATAAAAGTGCTTTATCAAAAAACTGACCTAGACACCACTTGACTTTCATGTGGCCTATTAAATTACACACATTTTTTGCTGCATTTCATTTAAATTCATTCCCTTTAATTTCATTAGAGTTATATTTCTCATACAATTAATTCAGTTCTCACTTCGCTGCAAGGCAAAAAGCTCAAAACATCTTCATTAACAATTCTAAAATACAGAAAAACATAAAGCACCAAATACAGTTAAAAACAGGTAAAAAAAGCAATTTTTACAATTAAAATGAGAGTTTCTAAGCAAAAACAAGAATTTGGTCAGCGGGCAGGAAGACAGATTTTTCGGTGCACAAAACTGAAAGTTTACTTTTGGTACCACTGGGCGAAAAGATACTGAAATTGGTGCAGAAACTGACTTAATTCACTATTCTACTAAGAGTTTCAAATGTACACAAATGGAGGCTTTGTTAGGCTTAGCACCACTTAAACAACCTTTAAATTGTTGATAATTCTGCAATTATTGCATGTAGGTTAACTAAAGGCATAAAAACTTAAAGCGGAACATAAGAACAACATAATTCAATCACTTTTAAAGCAAAAAATGTACAGTTTACCAATATATAAGAATAAAGAATAAAAAACTGAGCTCACAAAGTCGGGTTAATAGCCCTTTGGAATCCATTTTACAATCCGTTTTGCTGAAAAAAAAGTTCTTTATTCTGTCCGTACGTGCGGATGTCACTCAGAAACGCCATTCAAATAGATTCGAGAGCGGTTAAAATGGAGATTTCCGTTGAAATATAATACCTGAAATTTTTCGCGGTTACAGCACTTCCTTTACTTTATACAAGGAAGTAAGAATTAAAAAGAGAATAACAAATTTGTGTAGCTTGTTTAATTTTAGTTTTAATTCATTTCCAGTTATGAATAAGCGTCACGTCATAACATCTGCACTTTTATTTTGATATAAACCCGATTATTCTCAAGAAGGTATGTTTTGTTTCTCTAAAACAAGGATACAAATTCACTGCTATTGCTGTATTTTTTTCCTTGCCTTTTGAAAACATGATTAAAAATGGCTGTGCCTTTCACAGAACAGCAAGCAGTGGATTATTTTTAAAGCTACGGAATGCTGCCAGCAACAGAAGTTTGCTTTTAAATGGGAGCGATAAACTCATATGAATATGGCCAACAAAACAATAATGAATTGGAACAGTTACCTAAGAGTAGTTTGTACTTAAAGTGTTCTAAACCCAGCTTTCGGTAAAATAAGAGTACCTAATACAACAGTAGAAATATGTAAAATCATTTTTAGAAAGCTCTATAAGAAAGTGAGTCGAATGCTAGTCTTTTATTAAATAAAGACGACGCAGTTCCTTTAGAATTCTGAAAGAACTATTGGCGCTGTTTTAGCAGGATTTCTGCCAACTTTCACGGTCGACTGGATAATACGTAAGTACCATACTTTTTAATTGTATCCTGAAAATCTAATATTAAATAAATATAAGCCAAAAAAATATACCTGCATCTGCTATTGCTTTCGGTAAAGCAAGAACACCGCTTCCTGCCATCTCGCCAACGATAAAAACAGAGGCGAGCCATAATGGTAGTCCTTTAGTCCGATGATTTGAATTTGCAGACTGTGCTAATGACGATGAGGAACACTTCGATAAAATACCCTGAAATTGTGTTAGCGAAAATTAAATTGAATTCCAGTTTTAACTAACTATTAAGTTAATTAATAATTTTGTCATTCTGGTTTTGTAAACTGCTGGTGTAATTCAAAATTATTTGTATTAAATGATTTCACCACCTCATATTATGAAGTATTTTCTCCCTTCTTTCTGCATGCCTTCTTGGTGTAACGGTTAGCACACTCGGTGCGTATTCGAGAGGTCCAGGGTTCGAGGCCAAGGGAGGATATTGCTAATTTTTCACATCTGGAAAAAAAAAACTGAAAGGTTTCAGATTTTAATTGCGTCCAAAGGGGCGTTTATTCAACATTTTGCGTGTTACCTTTATTTATTAAATACCATGTTCTTCGCACTTAAACTATAAAATTCAGTTCAACAGCAACATTGCAAAATAATTTTAAATTGAGCATATTATTAGAAATTTCGGTACACACTCTCACGCGCTGGAGATAAAAATGTTTTTCTCTACAACGTTGGTATTGCTGGCTTTGAAATCTTTGAGTTTGTTAATGAAAAATTCGTTAAAGTTTTAGAGAATATTGTTACGAATTTCACATTTGTTTGGCTATTTATTTAGAATTGTAATTAAAATTCCTTTTTATTTTCCCGTGCAACGCAGACGATTTTTGAAGAGAAAGCTACGTCGAAAAAAAAAATAAAAAAAAAATAGAAGAACATGTGCATTTAATGCTTAATAAATAAATATCTCGTAATTATTGTTGCCATCCAGAAAAATCTAGAAAACTAATGACTCTAGAGTGGCGCCCGAATTGGAAAAAAAAGTAGTGGATGACGATTCTTCAGCACCAGAATTTGGAGATTGGGTCCCCTAATCCCCACTCGCCCTTTAAAAGAGGGAAGCATATGAGGTATTTTCTCCCTCTTTCCAGCATGTCTTCGTGGTTAGCACATTCGGCTCGTATTTAGAGAGATCCAGGTTCGAGTCTCGGAGAAGGCACTGCTCATTTTTCCTGACTTCTGCTTCAAAAATCCTAATGTCTCTACAATATAAGACCATCTGAGTTTTCATTCTACTATTTTATTTAAAAGCAAGCTATTAAAATTAATTAAAGTGGGGTATTAGGAAACTGATTACTCAAATTTAAACCAGCTTTGTCCGATTTATGCTTTTCCTTCTAAGTTGATGTTTCAAAAGCGAAAATAATGCAGTGCTTATCTAAAAGTTCGTTGAAAAGAATTTGTTATATGAATTGGTCAATAAATCTTAGTAACTGATTCCGTAATCTGCTTTTGTTGCAAAATAGTTTACGTGATAAATGCCTTGTAATAAAATTCAAAAACTGCATTTTTCTGCGTCAGATTAAAATGAATAAAATGTGCAGAGGGATAAAAAACGATAAACAGAATTTATCCATATCATTTGAAGGTTTGCATGAGATAATCCTTGTCTTTAAAAATGTAATCATTTCGAATACATTGCCATAAACCTTGACAAGGTGCTGATAAACTTTTCGCCCAACAACATGGACAATCTAGCAGTGACACTACCTCTTAAGATTACTTAATGGAATTCAATTCTTCTTTCGATATTTAATCGATCTTTCTATAATGGGCTTTTATTCTTCTTTTGTTATGTTTCTGATCTTTATCTTTTTATAATTTTTTCCTCTACAAGAAGTTTAAATTAAAAAGAGTGAATGTAACAAGTTCTTTAAACTATTTTAGGTTTTCCCAGTGGGATCAGTATTAACTCCTGGGGATTGATGAAATTTTAAAGGGAGTCAATAGTGATCAAAGGATCGATTGGGATCGACAGCCAAGTATACACTAGTGATCCATCGACATAATCAAGATTCCATTAATTACAAAAAAATTAATAATAAAATTTATAATTTATTGCTTACTAACTACTAAATCAAACTAACAACTAAACTAACTGTATATCTAAATCAAACAAAATCAAGTCTTATTCAAAACAAATGGGTATACTAAATTTTGGTGTTTAAAAGCCATTCGAGTGAAATTACCCCAAGCAAAAGTTGTGACCGATCCAACATTTTTGACTTTTTTTCTCTTCTTTCCTAGAGGATAGAAGCTTTATCAAGTCAATAATTTACCACAGAAAACAAGATACGTACCGAATTTTTTTGAACGAGGTGATTTTAGAATTAAGTGAAGTAATTTTATGCCAAATATTAAAAAAATGATATCTGCCATATTAATTAAAATCGAACTTCTGTTCAATTAGAATCTGCGATTTTGTTTCTGAAAGATTATTCATATTTATTTTAAGTTAATAATAATAATGGAAGGAATAATAAAACATATATATATTGTACATATATATGTATATAGCAGACTATTTTCTTTTTTCAAAATGTTTGCTCATATTCAAATTGTTATTTTTAAGTTATTCATGTGCAATAATTTGTATTATCATTGTGTTGTCAGTGTATATTTTAAAGAAAAATATAAGGATTGGATGAAGAAAACCATTCTTTTAAAAGGTACGGATGCAAGGAAAGTGTTCAGAATCCCGGAAATACCGGAAAAAGAAACCGTATTTCGGGTTAGAGGCATATTGGTAGCTAAGGTACAAAGTGAGAGGGTGTTTTTGGAGTCGAAATAAAGAAAAATACTACTTATTTATGGCATTTTGGGGAATTTTGAAATGTCAGGACCCAGGGCCAAACCTCTAATGCTGGGAGGATTAAAGACAGCACAAAGATAATGCTTCATACACAAATTTCTGCAGTGCAGCGGCTCTGAAATAAGACTCAAAACTAAATCATAAGCTGACACGCAAGACTATTATTAATATTGAAAGAAAAGTTACTTTGTAAAAATATGCATGCTCGACTAATGACCGTATCATTGCAAGTGGTTGAAAATAATATGACTTTTAGGGGAATTTCGCGTAAGTTATACCCACCAGCTGTGGAATATTTTTTGAACTTGTTCAGTTAACAGCAAAATTTTATACGTTCATGGAGAGGTATATGATTAAAATAGCTGTGATTCATGATGTAGCATGAGTACACTAGAAATATATTCAACAAAATGAACTACTACACATTGGGAAATGATATTACTCAGTTTCAGTGATCGCACATCAGACAATAGTTATACAGAACTACTTTCTATAGTAAATAGTTTCGTCAGTGCCACTCATACTATCATAATTATGATAATTAATTATCATAATTATGAATTATCATAATTATGATATCTATCCGAGGGTTATGGACGTTAAATTCGAGATAAAATGAGGGGCTTCCAATTCGCTGTATAATTTATGATATTACAAGCAAAAGTAATGAGTATAAACTTGCACCATTTGTTAATGGTACAGTTGGGTGCAAGTTTTAACATAAAAGTAAAGAAAATTTTTTCTGTGACTAGTGAATATCTAATATCAATAATCCACTAGTGTTTTTAGTGCTCTGTGATAATACAAAAAAAAATCTGATGTGTACACCACAGGACTTCTTTCTACGGAATATTAAATTATACGCATTTTTCCTGCCTGTCATTTAAATTTATTTCCTTGAATTTCTCTAGAGATATATTTCTCCATCAATTAATTCAGTTCTCGCTTCGCGACAACTGCAGAAAATGTCAAAATATCTATATTAAAAATTGAAAGATATAGAAAAACGTAAAAACCAAATACAGTTAAAGCAATTAAAAAAATTTTTTTTTTCAGTTAAAATTACAGTTCCTGCACAAAAACAAGCAATTCGGCCAGGGGGCAAGAAAGCAGATTTTTCGGTGCACAAAACTGAAAGTTTACTTTTGGTCTCACTCGGCAAAAAGACACTGAAGGCGTAGAAACAGACTTAATTTGCTGTGGATGCTATGCTGAGTCAATATATGGGGTAATTTAATAACTTAAATGTTAATTTCAGAATGGATTAAGCATAATTTAATTCTCAATAATAAAAGAAGACGTTACTTTGTTGTTGTGAAGCTTAGTTAGTCTAGATTGGCAACAAATCCACTATTCTGCTAAGTTTCAAATGTAAACAAATATGGCTGCTATAGTAAGCAAAAATTAGGCTTAGCCGCACTTAAAACAACTTTTAAATTATTGATAATTCTACAATTATTGCATGCAGGTTAACTAAAGGCATAAAACCCTTAACCGGAAGATAAGAACACCATAATTCAATCATTTTTAAAGCAAAAGATGCACAATTTACAAACAGCTAAGAATAAAGAAACTGAGCTTACTAAGCCAAGTAACAGAGGGAATATATAGATATATATATACATATATTTATATACTTTTGGTGCGGCCGATTGCAACCAAAATAGGAGGTGCACATCTACGTGTTATAGCAGTTCTAAGTGGCAAAATTTCAACCTTCTGAGGCTACTCATTTTGGAATTATATAAGATATATACATACATACGTACATACGTACGCACAGACGCCACGAGAAAAATCTGTTCAGAATCCATTTTAAATCAGTTTTATAATTTTTTTGGGGGAAAACGAGTCCTTTATTCTGTCCTTATGTACGGATGTCGCGCAAAAACATCGTTAAATTGCTTTCGATAGCGGTCAAAATAGATATTTTCTTTGAAATATGATACCCGAAATTTTTCGCGATTTCAATATTTCCCCTTTACTTCGTACAAGGAAGTAATAATACGTAATATCAGTTACTTCATTTTAAGTTTTAATTACTTCATTTGACGTTTATCGCAGAGTTTACGTAACATCGTGTATATTACGTCTTATGCTAGTAAATGTACACAGTGGAGAAATCAATTCCTCTGAAATTAATAAAAATTTATTTAATATCAACCAAGTAATGAGCAATATTGAATAAATTAGCGACTTTATCAATAGAAAATTGCTGCACAGGCTTTTCTGTCTAACAGGAGATTTGCGGACAAAAATAAAACCCAAAATTAATTGTAAATTACTGACTGAAATTCATTTCAAACTGTTTATATAATTTAAGTATTTAGGCTAAGTTAAATGAGTTAATTTTTTTTCATAAATTTGATCCCCAAAAATTCGAGCCTTCCTGTTATAAAAATAGAGTATAATTCAACTGTAAGTTTAATAGTTGTTAATCCTGTTATAAAAATAGAGTTAATCCTGTTATAAAAATAGAGTATAATTCAACTGTAAGTTTCGTAAGCTAACATAACGCTTACGAAAAGTGCTATCAAAATTTTCTATTAGTTTTTTAGGGAGAGAGTCGAAAATATTTTCGCCCAGCCCGCCAAGTACTATGTTCGGACCGATCCTGGTATGTGGCATAGAAAGCTTAATTTTTGCTAGCGAAACATTTACTACAATTGCATGATCTCTTGTGACACTGTCACATAAATATTGCATTAACCATTTCAATTGCAAAACTCAATGAAGACACATCAATAAATTAGCAGCCAGTTTATATATTTGTATGATTTCGAATGTTTCTCAGTCTGTAGTCTGCGGAACACAAGCGGTCCCTGAAGCCTGCCTTGTGGTACTAGATTTAAAAAGAAGGGAAAAAATTTAAATTACTACGTATACCATTCTACAGTTAAAAATCTCAGAGTTGGAAACTCGTCTATTACTTATATCGTAGACTGACAGTTTAGAAAGTTTATTATCGGTTACTCTACATAGGAACTTCTCAATCTAGTCTCAACAAGAAAGGAAGGATTTAAATCACATTGACTATGGTGCTTCTTACAAGCATACATGCAAAAGGAGAACAACTATACAAGAATTGGCCAACTCATCCAACTCATTATTGTCAGCAACATTTATTTAATTTTTAATTAATAAGATAAAGATTTTCTAAACTCCAATAGCCTTGAATTATTAAAAATGAACACAAATTTTCTTCTATTAATTTACTATAAAATCAAGTACATTTTTAAAAAAATACTGGTAGTAAAATACTCTAAAAATTGTTTTCCAAGCCGTCAAAAGTAAGGTATGGTAGACAGAACATTCTAATTTATAAAAGCAGTCTTCGCATAAAAAAAGTTTGAGAAACGTTGACCTTGAAGGAAATATATATATAAATTAATATGGGTTCATAAAAGTTATTTTATTATGCCGTCATTTAAGTTCAAGAGTGATGTTTTATTGAACACTTTTGGAAACATTTAATATGCTAATTCAGATTATGAAGAACAGTTCCAAATGGAAATACAATTTCGTCTCATGAGCTCTACTAAAAATATAAGTTGTTCATGTATATATTGTAAAGTATAAAGGTCATAATAAAATTTCTTATATATATATGTATGTGTGTGTGTGTCTGTTTGTGCGAGATTTAAAATTGGAAAAATACTTAATTCAGAGTAGACCTTTAAATCTCTAATTTTCAGTTAAAGCACAACCCCCTTCAGATCTGAAAAGCCCCTTCAAAGCAACCGCAGCACCCTCTGCAGCAACCGCAATACAAAGCGTTTGTCCAATCGCTGTGCAAGTTTAAAACAAAAACATACTGAGATTATGAATTCTTCGCCCACGATGTACGCGCTGTCTTTTGCTGCATACTAGACCTGAATAAGTCACGTGTCTCGCTTGGCTATGTTTCTTCACAGTTAAAAAATATAACAGTGTAGCTTAAAATTGCGCAGTGTAAATTGCTCCCATTGTGCTACGTCATGCCATAAGATGTGTCTCAATAGAATCATCAACAACTAATAAAGATATGTTCAGATTATCAAGTGAGTTGTGATTCTCCAAAAGTTCCCGTCATCTTCTACTAAGATATCTTCTATCTTAGGCTGCATCTTGACTTTCCCCATTATGATCGTGCTTGAAATATAACTGATATCTTCCCTAGTCAAGCATTCATCTTAATATCAAATTACCTTCAAATTATCATTATATTGGAAAATTCTCAACTTTGTTAAAGAAAATTACACTGGATACCAGATAGTTAAAATTATAAATTGAGAAAAAGTAGATTTTTCCAAAAAAGATTTTTTGTACTATACATTTAAAACACCTTTACTATGATAGCATCAAAATTAATCAGATTTTTAACAAGTCTCAATCTCTTTTTTGCCAGCTCAGCAGCTCCAAGTCACTCCTTGTTTCAAATTTGTTAAAACACTCCAAAGTATGATTACCAACCACGACGAAATTTTTTTCGAAGAAGCTGAGAAGACCATCTCTCAGAATACAATAAGTCTGTGGATCCTTTTCACAAGCATATCATCACACGAGATTTAGAAATAGTAGCTCATGCAGCTTGGAACTAAATTTCATCCTAAGTTCCATATTAGCAAAAACCTTAGCTTACAGCAATTCAGTTACGATCTTAATACTTTTATTGTATTTCTTAGTTTCTGAACTAACTTGCTTTTATTGTATTTGCTAGTTTCTGACTACTACTTTCCTGGAGTGGAAAAAAGCTTTATTAAAAGATTTCAAACAAAGGATCTTATTACAACGGATCTCAACTTTCAACAAACTCAAAACAAAATGGCTCTAGGGCTTAAAATTCAACAACTACGAGAACGTTTCAATCGACAAAGCTAGCAACAACTTAATTATTTAAGTTTGACTTAAGATTTATTTTTGTATTGTTCTAAATTTATGCTACACAACGTTATTTTATTTAATATTTTCTATTTATATTTGCTTTAGTTTAATCTTAATTAGGGGTTTTGGTACTTTAGATTCGTACGTTTCTTCCACTGGTTACTCGTAAACGCGTTGAAACACACAATGGAATTAGGTGCTTTCCTACGTAATAAACTAGATTTAAAATTACTTAAGTTGAACCTCTATTAATTTAAATCACTGGATGCAGAAAAATTAGCCTTTTAATTTAAGATCACTTTCAAGTTTCTAGCTTAAACAGTTTTTGAGTTACAGTTAATTATTTAACGAAATTTTTGCACTTCGTGGGGAATTTGGTCGTGGGGGGAGAGGATTGAAAAAAGGTCGCACTTGTAGTTGAATTCTAAGCTTTTGTTTAAGAATTTCCGATCGGGGTTGGGTTTGCTTTGGGTTTGCAAGTTTTTCTCACGCTTCCTTCGGATTCTTTGCATTTTCCTTTGGCGTGCTTGGCGAGATTCGAATTTGTGTTTTAGTTCAACTCCTCGGAATTTGGAAGATTTTTCAGGGGTTTGTTCGGGGTGTAAAGTTCTGGATTTTTCACCCTGTTTAGCGGAGATTGGCGATATCTGGTTTCTTGACAAAAAGCCGATGCAGGTGGCTTTCTCTCTCTTTCTTCGGCTGGTTTGACGCTTCTCCTTCACGCATGCTCTGAGCACGAGTTTTTGTGGTGCAGCTTCGATAAGATTTCTTCGTAGCTGGTGGCTTATGGCTCCTTTCGCCTGTATCGTACTGATGGGCTAAGTTCGAAATTAATTGCTCCTCGAAAAAAAAATCTTCATTATGAGATAACTAAAATTTATTTACGAATTCCTTTCAAAATTCTACATTTCCTTCAGGCACAGACTGCCCCATCAATTTAAGAAAAAAAAAATAATGTCTAAGAAATTCTCCTGATTATGGTATCCAGCTAACTGTTGCAGTTCCAGGATCCAGATATTGCTACGACGTTGCTGTCCATCCTGCTGTTCACCAATAATGATTTCTGCTTCCATCCAAAGTTTTCCTTCATACATATCGCCGAAGTCGTTCAGCTGAATACATCCTCTACATCATTTGCTTTCCTACAAGGTTCCGGTTAGATGAGACTTTTCATTTATTATTTAATACTGGAAGACTTAACTTTAGTTCTTAAGAAAATTTTACTTAAAATTACAGGTTTTAACTATCTCCTAAAATAGCAAGGGTTCAATTATTTTCAAAATGTAGTTATGTTTAATTTAAATGTTTGCTTTAAAGGATTTGGGATGTTGAGGAATTTAAATTTTAATATCCGCTGATGATCTTACTGGTTTTGCAGAGATTAAGGTAAAATTGCTAACTGTCTTAAATTAGCTCCAGGTTTAAAACTCTAAATTTTCTTAAAAGGATGGTTTTGGTATAACTTTGTTAGCTGAACATGATAGTAGTTTTCCTTTTATTTATTTATTTTTTTTTGGTACAATACGATAAATATTTAACTCTGTTCTGAATTTATAGAAATTTTTTATTTTCTTGGATTAATAAGGTGCAAGAACCTTAAAATTGCTAAGGGTAATAGTTATTATTAATTTTATATATTTTAACTCATGAAATAGTTATAATTAACTAATAGTTTTTCGAATTTAAGTTGTTATTTTAAAAATTGCTGAATTGTGAAACGCAATATTAATGTTTGGAATAGTGGTCATGAATTTTATAAATTCCAACTCAATGTAATAGTCATTTCTTAATTAATTGTTTTACTAGTTCCCCGGGGTTTAATTTGAACATAATAGAAATTTCTTGAAATCACATGTTTAAAGGAGAATTATAATAAACTCCATAGTTTTTTTAGTATTACTGATTTATGTGTTTCCTTTTAAAATATGTTAACACTACCTTGTTTCACCAGTATCAAGGTTCATCGGGTTGTATGTACTGACTTATTTTTTTAACACAACGCAATGGTTAAATTTGTTTAGGTCAGTTGTCACCTAACACAACCGGTGATACGCAAAGAAACAGAGTATTTTTAACTATTAAATTCAAAAATCTCTTGGAGAAAAAGGACAAAAATTCAAAAACGTCGTAAAAAAAGAATAGAAATTTCCTGTAATCGAACTCTAACTAAAGATTTAAAAAATAACACTTGTTAACTTTTGGCTGAAGCGAAAAAAAATTTAAAGGCATTTCAAATAAAGCTGTTAAATTTTTATCAGCTTTTTGCAGAACCTATTTATGTGAACAAGGATTTTCTTCCATGTTATGTTTGCAAAATACATACAGAAAAAATTAAAAGTGGTTCCTAATTGACGGTTAAAACGAAGTGAAATAAGACTAGACATAAAGAAATTCATCTCCCTTTTTTTTAAATAGGCCGAAATTTCACACTAAATTTTAGAATTAAAATATTGCAACTTAAATTTTGATAATTAAAATAGTAATTAATTTTCAGTATTTTTATGCGTGCATATTTAATACGAATAGCTAATAGGTTGTTCAAATGGCAAAATATTTTTTTAAATATTTTTATCTAGAAATTAAAAAAAAAAAAAAACTGTAAAATGTAATGGTGGTACTAAGGTTTTTCAGTTTTTATTTAGATGGTATGCGTTAGTCAAAAGGTTGAGAACCGCTGCTCTAAGGCATTCCGAATTTCGTACTTCATTAACGTAAAAATATAAAAAATTAAATTAAATTTCATTATAACAAATTATTTTTTAAATTAATAAATTTATGAATATTACAAAATGTAAATTATCCATGAATTAATTGGCATCTGAATAAAAATTTTAATTTCCGAAACAAGATTTGGCAATACCGAAAATACTTCCTTACCGTAGTTTCCTGTTTCTGACTATTACCGCTTGATTCCATAGCAAACCTTAAATCCTACTTGAGCAGAAGAGCAGGTAGCATCAATTTATAAAGATACTGTTTCCTAAACCTGAAGAGAGTGAATTCCGTCAGGAGAATAATATATACTCTGCAACGCAGACGACATGAAGCGTAGATGTAAGAGATCACGAGATTCTTATTCCGTAGGACATGAGCTATCACATTTACGATTCATTCAATGATAAAAAAGCATTTTTTAATTTTATTCTGTCGCATTTTACGCTGACAAAATGTTTAGTAAGAAAGAGATTAAATTACGATTACATTATATCTGACATACAAATAATCAATAGATAATAAAAGCTAAATATATTTTGTGCAGCTTGAAAAATCAGCGTCTTCTATTTTATTCACTTATCATAAATAAAAAGAATTTGGAAAAGAATAAATGTGTTTCTGAAGGATTTTGTTCACGTTTCGAATAGCTTTATAACTTCTTACTGCAGTTTTAAATGTGTTGTTAAAAACGTTTTATAGAAAAATTTTAAAATTAAAGGTTTAACTTAAAGCATAATAATTCATAATAATAATCAGCAGCATTATGCTGTTAAAAAAGAAAAATTATATGCATCAATCGTTTTCGCTCAATTTTTTCTTCTATAGATATTTAATTTTCAAACATTTCATCATCATGTTCTATGTGTTAAATTACATGTGAAGTAATGTTTTTTTATTTTAAAATAGATTCAAAACTCGGAGAATTTTTGATAGAGTAATTTCCTTTAACTTGATAAGAAATCCTCCTTTCTGGCTTCTGTTTCGTAATATTAATATATCTTATCTTCCCATGTTATATATGATGCAGCAGCGAAGGTGTAACATATGCAAAAAATAATATGCGCAATAAAGCAGTTACATAAATTTTCAGCAATAAATGCTCGTAGTATTAGGTGCGATAGAACACACTCTCTTTCTTATTCTTCATAAACGTAAAGACATTTCATGAAATTCTAGCACATGTACATAAGAAAGATAAAATTGTAAGGTTTTAGTTAAACTAACAAAGTTTTATTTTAGTTTGCCTTTTTCTATCTCTTCTCATTTCAACTTCCCTTTAGAATAAGCGCGCGTTTCAGCTTTATGCTAATTTGAAGTGGAGCCAAGTTTATATTTAAGCGAGAGGTAGGAACCTCTCAGTGTGAGAGAGCTTTTAGTCTCAGACCACTGTTACTCTGCTCGACGTTCGCCTGACCAGCTAGTATTTAAATTCTAAGCCGTGGCTCTGTTACGCTGTTACTTATTGAAGTAATTCTAAGCGCGTTAGTATTAGTTAAATCTTGCTACGCACCATTTAGTTTAGAGGCCAACGTCGCGTTATAGCTCTGTGAGCAAAGACGATTTAATTTCCATTTAAATTTTAGTTTAAATTAATTTGATTGTTCAGTTTAGATCCAAGTGGCGGTCATTATTTTCTGTATCCCTCTCGAGTTGGGAAGTGGCTGTAAATAATTGTGGTTTAATAAAAGAGGATTTTAAATCCTTCTTACGTATAGTTATTCTACCACTTAATCACAGTATTCTACCACAAAACATAGCTGCATTCAGCTCCCTGTTCAAGATCAGGACTTTAACTACTTCCCGAAGATGTTTGCCAAGAATATGCACCGAACACTCAGTCCTGACAAAATATATGTAAATATCAATTATAATTTAAATTACCAGTTGCTCTTAATTTTAATACGGATAGTTCCCTCTCTGTTCTAAAAATAGTAATACCTCTTTCTGCACTGCGCCATTTCCAGACTAATTTATGACATAGAACTCTTACATAACGCTGGTGACGTAAATAGAACTGAAACTTAAAAAGCTAATAATGATTTTGAAGCATTATTAATTATCCAATCAAATGCACTGAAAACCGAAACTAACTCATTCTAAATTAAGATTTCATATTAAACGCAAGAAACTTGTTTTCTTTTTCGGCCTAGACAGAGCACTGCTTGCTGCTTCTCATTTTACCACAAAGCTATCCGAATGGTGCGAATAATGTGCCAATTTATTTGTAGCCGCAAAATATTTACCGAAACAAAAATGAATATTCAACCTGTCTCAGTGGCCATGTTGCTGTTCATTATGTATCGCTATCTCAATATCTAAGCTTCTAAGCTATCAATGTTTCTTTAACTTTACATCTAAGTTTTCTTCATTATATGTATAATTTATTTATGTAAGCTTAAAAAAAAGCACAGGGAAATCCAAATACTAATTTCAGTTTGAAGTATGCAATAGGCCCTTAACTCTTAATTTTATTTTGAGTATTTCCCCTTTTTGTCCTAAACTAGTAATTACCCAAAATAAACCTCTCTAAACTGAGTCATTTCAAAATTAATAGCCAACATATGACTTTTATAAAAAGCTCATAACACGGATAACTTACGTAAGACTTCAGCCAATAAAAAATTTTTAAGCTTAAATATTATCGAGATAAAGCAATTAGAAACTGACTTATTTGGAGCCATACGTTTTTTTCTCCTTTGCCAAGCTTTTATTTTGAACACATTGCACTTGCTAATGGTATTCCTGTCTAACCAGGTCGCTGTGTACAACTTGCTTCAAAGATATTTAAAAAATTATCGATAGCTATGCAGTTTTTCAAGAACAGGCGCTTATTGTGTCAGTTTATCTGCGCTGGCTTACAAAGATATTTATTTATCAATTAGAATAAAAAGGAATATTTTAATCATCCACAGCTGTAAACATGAAGGGCGTGAAGCTGAAAATTTTGAAATTCTTTTAGGAAATGTAATCTAAGAGGGGAAACTTTGAACTATGAAACGAGAATCCAGTAAACATGGACTGTTGAAATTTCTTCTGTTGTCATATCCCTTGCTAATTGCGTGGTATATTTGGACTTCGAAAAAACTAACAAAATTCTAAGGAGCAACACATAGTAATTTAACGTAACATACTGTGACAGTCGATGGGGAAGTAATGTGAGATGATTGCTATGAATTTTTGTGTATTCAATAAGGGCGTCTTCACATCATTTAACAGACATATACAAGAGCAAATTAAACCAGACCACCAAAAATTAAAGAAGATCCTAATGCCAAAGAAATAATGCTTGGACCACGTGAATGGGGATTCGTCTCCGTCCTATTCTATTGCGAATGAATGGGTAAAATAATTTCTTATGGAGCCGAGAATCTGTATATGATGATTTTTGTAAAGGTGGACTATTGAAGATATTGACATAAAAAATTTTGTCACAAAAATGTAATTGTCATAAAAATGTATTGGCCTAACAAATGTAATGCTTCTAAAATGTGCAAACGCTCTATCGTGCTGAAACCAGACGTCTCGGCTTACAATTTCTGTAACGTCAACCCCCAGATCCGGCAACTCTTTCCTCAAAATGTCCATAAAAAACGGTGTTAGTAAACCGATTGATCCTTCTCCTGCAACCTCATACGTCGCCTGAAATAATCACACTTCCCACTCTCCCTTAAGCCTGTGAAAACTGTCCTCCATGGTTGCCGTTTGCATTTCTGGGCACAAGCTCCTATGTAAATTTTAATTGTCGTGGTATGATCGATCAACAGGTTACGTTTGGCAACGATCTTGTTAAATATGAGACATGCATATATGTGTATAATGGACTGGAAGTAATGTGAGGTGATTGCGATGAGTTTTTGTGCATTCAATAAGGGCGTCTTCACATGCACCAACAGATCATTTAATAGACACATGCGAGAGCAAAGTAAACCAGACCACCAAATATTTAATAAATCTATACGGAAATATCGAATCCACACCTATGTATGCTTTCATGATTGAGTTTTAAAATTGCATCGACACGTTGCTAATTTTAAATTACTGAAGGAAGCGGGAACATTCAGCTTACAGAGATTGGTGCATTCTGTCTTTCATAGAAAGGCAGTTGCAAACAGACATAGCAAAACAGTTGTTTTAGATAGATTCACGTATGCTGCTATCTCCCTGGCATTCAATCTCCTGTCTGTCAGTATCCTCTTTAACTCCAGCAAAATTTTTTATGTCAATATCTTCAATAGTCCACCTCTACGAAAATCATCTTCTACAGATTCTCGGCTCATGCGAAATTGTTTTACCTATTCTTTCGCAGTAGAATAGAATGGAAACCAATCACCATGTACGTGGTCCAAGCATTATTTCTTTGACATTAGGAGCTTCTTTAATCAAATTATATTCACAGAACAATATTCAATTTTAAACATTTCAGAACAAACTGGCATATTACTTCATTCAGTAAACAGTCAAAAAGGAATGCATGCGATTTTTCTAAGCAAATTTTAAAATTTATTCATTTAGTATTGTCACTACATGTCTGCAACAGGAATTTATTGCCAAACACTTTTTGGTTTACAGAGATATTTAGAGTGTGAGCATCGGTGATCCATATGGATGGTCTTTCTGGTTGGTTCGGAATCGGTGTGCGGTATATTAGTTGCGAAGACGCGATCGTAGCTTCCGAAACCATTGCACGCTTATCGTAAGAAAAATTTACGGTTTTCTTCCTAATGAGTTCCTTTCTAATGAGTTGCGTAAATCGACTTCGGTCTCTAATTCTATGCATTTTTCTTAACTCTTTCTTTTGCTTATGTTGGCCGCTGATATTCATTTTCACATAGCGTTGACTACTTGCTAAATTATTTAGCTACGGGTTCGTGTATACAGTGCCATGTAAAATGGATGGTCAAGAGCATTCGCATTAATCTGGGTCATTAGCATATCAGTCTGCAATATAGACTATTATTTAGCATCGAGGCCGTAGCAAGTTTTCTTCTTTCGTGGGCGAATTTCATTGTTAATGAGGGTATTAGATGTCGCAGACTAATTTTCATTCTGCTCCTGCCTGGACATTCTTTCACAATAGCATAGAATTACAAACAATATTTCACAACAGTAAGATTCTGATCTGTTCTATACGAATCTTATCTCTAGTATGTTTCACTGCATTCTATTTCTTATATTACTTATCTGCAGAATTCGTATTTTAGTTGCAATTCTACATCTTCGCTAAGTCGGTAACTTAGTTTTAAAATTAGCTTATATAATTATATATACACACAGTTATGTCTAGATATTCCATAATACATACATTTATATATATATCTATATATAAAGAGAGGGGGAGAAGGAGGGAAGGTGTCATCTAATAAGAAACAATGGAAGGAAATAGAGTACCATTTTTGGAAATTTCAGGAACGAAATAAAATCAGCACAGTTAGGAACAAGTAGAATTACTAACTTTTTAAGCGAGAGATCAATAGCTGAAGATGTTTCAAGAATTAAGAAGCTTGCGCATTAGCAATAATCTTTAAAAGCTGGGCAATATGGTATTAAATTTAGTACATAATTTCCCAAAGACATTTGTAGATATTCTCGACAACATGGCAACGACAGCATGAAATTTAGTGTCTTTCAAAAAGAAATTGGATTTTTCGAAAAAGCAGAATTGAAACTTACATAAGTTATGAATGAAACTGTTTATTTTGTTGTATTAAATGGCTTGATGTGTGAAGACTTTAGAAACAAACTGTCAGAATCCTAGATTTAAAGTATCTTAGAACCGGACTTCAAAACTTCTAAAATGGGCCAAATCTTTTCTTCGTCTTTTAACCATTTTGATCCCTTCCACCATCCCATCTCGATAAGAAGTTTAGGGCCACAACCACGAGAAAGCAAATCCGGCAGATTAAAATACCTGGAACAAGATACAATCGGGGCGATTCCGTGAATTTGCATATTTCTCTCATTCTGCTACCCGCCAATATACCCCACTGGTCATTTCTTTGCATCTATACTAAACCTGTCTAAATATCAGGCAAATGATAAACTGGTACTGTAGGGATGTCCAGAGCCTCAAGAGTATAATTTGCTAACCTGGCCCCCAAAACACAAGCAAGAAGTTCCAGGCGCGGAACTGTTAAAGTCGTTTTTGGAGAAAGTCGCAATTTTGCTCCTAGAAAGCTGTAGCGGAATTATATTATCATATTCACAGCGTAAGAAAATTACTGTATGTTATCTTATATATAGAAGGATATCAGAGGAAAAGCAAGATCATTTGTTCGTCAGCCTTCTTGAATTCGAGAGGTTGTGACTACAGACACAGTGCACAACGCTAAATGTCTTGACACTTATCGCGAAATCATGTCTCTTGTACTGTCAATCGAAACGAATTATTACGTCTGCGATGTCAGAACCACGTCGTTTCACACATCGTAACAGCTAGAAAACTGACTTGTGGGGGACAACAAGCACGATTTCTTTATCTCTGTGGTCCGCCGCACGTGTAAAATGGAAATGAAGAAAAATAGTCCATACATGGTTTGTGCTGTGCGAGATAAATTACTGTTTGCTCGTGACATCTGTACGTACCCCCAAAAGTTATAAAACTGATTTAAACGGATTCAGAAGAGATTTTTTCATGGCCTCTGTACGTACGTATATATCTCGCATACCACAAAAAACGAATACTCGCACAACGTTGAAATTTTGTATATAGGACTGCTATAACAAGTAGATGTGCACCTCCTATTTTTGTTGCAATCGGCCGCACCAAAAGTACATAAATACGTATATATATATCCACTGTTACTCGGCTCAATGAGCTCAGTTTTTTCATTCTTATATGCTGGTAAATTCTGCATTTTTTGCTTTACAAGTGATAGATTTATGTTGTTCCCATCTCCCGGTTAATGTTTTTATCCCTTTAGTAAATCTGCATGCAATATTTGTGGAATTATCAACAATTTAAAAGTTGTTTAAGTGCGGCTAAGCCTAATTATTTTTACCATAGCAGCCATATTTGTTTACATTTGAGACATAGCAGAATAGTGGATTTGTTGCCAATCTACAGAAACTAAGCTTCGCAACAACAAAGATAACGCCTTCTGTTATCGCAAATTCAATCATGCTTAATCCATTCTGGAATTTATTCGAGGAAATAAGTGTTTAAGATTTACTTCGTAAATTTAATATTGATACTTTGACTTTTTATGTATTTTTTTCCTTTCCGCGAAGCAAGAACTGAATTGAATGAGAAATACGGAATCTTCTGTGAAAAACTTTTGTTTAATTTCTATTATTGATAGTTTTAGATTTATCATAGTATTTGAATAGAACATGTGGCAATGATTAGATAATTTTTTTCAGATGTACAGTTTTTGTGCCTTTCGAGCTATAATATGAATGAGATGTAACTCTGCTAAGTGAACCTAGCGCCAGAGTTGACGCTATGGTAAACAAATATAATGAATTTTAAACAGTGCATTTATTCTGCTGTGGTTTATATGCTATCGAGGAAGTAGATTTAATTCATCCAGTATGTTTAAATGAAATGGAAGAAAATTGCGTATAATTTAATATTCCACACAAGGAAGTCATGTGGTGTACGCATCAGATTTCCTTATGGCATTTTTTAACTAAATTTTAACTTCTTAAAGCGTTTAAAAACCTCTAACAAATTATTTTAAATCAGCAAGAAAGACACTCTTCGTTTTCACGCCAAAGAATCCAATAGCCGCCCAACCGGGACAGTGTTTAGTACCGTAGGGCCTGGGCTCGAATGTCGGAGCATAGATATTTGCAGAACTACAGTTTCTGCGCGAAATACGGAACGTCTGAACAAGCGTTGCGGACGGCGGCGCTTTGCAAGTCTCGACATGTTGTACTGAATATGGAATATGCAAGTTTTTACAAGTAACAGTCGCTGAGCTTCTTAAAATAACTGCCTACATTGATAGGTGAAGTCAGGCCAACATTTCAGTGCTTCACTATCGAAAGCAAGTAAATTTTCGTGGACCCCCGCTTTCGAATTGTGAACCCCTTTTTTGTCAAGCCAACGCAGACCTCCGTCGAGTCTCCCATGGACACCTGGGGTCCACTTGGACCACTTTGGGAACAAAGGCCCTAGGCAAAGTCTGTTAAGGTCGTATTTAACATTAAAAACATTTCAAAAGAATAATTGTTCAGTACAAATTTTCTGCTCTGTCACAAATGAAACAGCGAATCCGCACGGATCACATGTAAAGAATAACCAATTCTCAATGACATACGACAGATGACGAGGATTTGGTGCTGATCTGATTAGTTGTGAAAAACTAATAACTTGAAAGTTTTTGCGAAAGGAAGGAAACAATAGTCTTTCTTTCATCGGTAAAGCTGGAAGAAAAACTGAAATTTTTGTTTTCCTGAAATAAATGGATGTACGATAGCAGTCTTACAGTCTCCGTCTATTTTTTTTTTTTTTTTACTATGTTAGGTGTCATTGCTGTAAATTATATTTCATGTAAAGTATAATTTTTATTAATTATTTTCTGAAATAACTAATTCAACCGCTTTTTATTCAAATTTTTTAAACAAAAACGCATTTTACCTTTTCGTACATTTCAACTTAATTGTTTCAGTTTAATGTGAATAATAAAATATCAATACATTTGTAAGGATTTATTTACTTTTAACCAGTTATTTTATATTAAATATCTTTACTGTCATTCATCCTTTCAGTTTTCCTCCCAGAATGCTAATTTTCAGTTCGCGCGTATTCAAAGGAAGTAGAAACAGACAGTATTTGAAGGAAGGTTTCAGATTATTTAATCAGAGCGTGTTCTTCCTGCTTGAAGATTATTTAAAGAGCGTGTTCTGCCTGCTGAAGCCCACGTTGCTAGTTGCAATTCTGCTGTAGCCGTCTGTCTTCGGCTTTGCTTTATTCTTGCTAATAGTTCTCGTTACGCGGTATAGGTTTGAGTCAACTTGCTCGTTAATCATTTCTGTGGAGCGTTTGGATATCTTACTGCTTAGTTCAGTTTTAATTAGAATTTATCATTGAGTTATGCTATAAATACTGGTTAATTTGTAAGCACAAGTGCCTTCTGTTAAACATTTTATTGAAAAGTTGTTCTATAACAGGTGCTCGAAATTACGACCAGAAGTCAGGCAGGCGTGACAGCGACGCTGCATGGAATTGCTTACGCTCTGGAAGATTCCTGGCATGTCAGGTATCCTCCCGAAAGCTACAGATATTTGAAGAACGAGGTCTTCAACTGAAGGAACGGTTGTCTCGTACAACAAACTCTTCCGTGCCTGCCCTTCTGGTCTAATTTCGAACACCTGTTGTACAAACTTTCAATAAAGTTTTTTGTTCCATTAATGGATTGCTGTTTCTGTTAGTTTTCTCTGCTACTCTGCGTCTTTGCACATAGCTCGCAACTACGGCATTTGTGATCCTGCATTCCTATTAGATTCCGAGTCGTCTCTGTACACCCTACAAGTTTGTCTTGTAGCGAACCACCCTGCATATATATTGCGAGGTCTAACATTAGAATTTTAACAATAGAAAGATTTATATTTTTCCGGCCGCATTTGTCCGTTCATGTATCCTTCCGTAAAATATTTCTCAATCAAATATCCTTCGAACAAAAAATATTTAATACATACAAGTTAATTACATTTTAAACTAGCTAGAATAAAAAAATATAAAAGAAAATGGAACGTTTATTTTTCATCACGTGCTATGACTTCACATCCTTTTGCATCAAAAGGTACGCTTCAAGAAGGTTAGCTGCAAGACTGTTCTCTCGTAACTGATAGTTGCTGGCACCTGCAATATTCCAGAAAAAAAAGTGTACTAGTCAGGAAATACAAGTTTGTATGCATGTTTTGCATCCTCTTAACACTAATCTTCCTTTGCGATTGCTTCCATCTCCTCCATTATGGACTATTACTCTGCAATAGTTGAAAAGTCTTCATGTCATGCTGGACGTCTTTGTAAGCAATCACTGCGTGCCAGCTGCAGTTACATTTACATAGCAGGGTGGGTTGAATGTGCTTATCCGTACTATAGAATCGACAGCAGAATAAGTTGATATAGAACCACCAATTATTCCGATGATCATGATGGCTATCAAATAGGCTTTTTCATACATAGGAATGTGCCTGTAAAAAAAGGAATATTACCAAGTTTTTTGCAATGAACAGAAATATCAACTAACAAGGAAAAGAATGTAATTTCTAGTTCAATAACGCTGTATATGTTAAGTTAATCCTTCAGATATAAATTTTAAATATCTGAAGCACAACATTGGAAGGCATTTTTGACATACATCACACACTTATTTAACAAATGCTCAGACGGGCTAAACATCTATCAGGCAATAAAAGGGCGCATTTCTTTCCGCGTGACAATTATAACTTGTAATTGAGATGACAGTTAAAAATATCAAATATAAAAGAACATGCAAAAATAGTGTTTACGAAATTTTATAGTAGCATTGTAGAAACATTACATTTTTGGAGCCGGAAGCAAGAACAGTGTGCAGTGCTCTTGCCGGGATTCGAATTCCAAACTTTCTGACTGCTAGCCGAACCAGCAGCTACACCACGTAGGCATGTGGTAAAGAGAAAAGCCTTACCTTCTCCCCTATTTAAATAGAGGTCGAGATTCAGACGCCAGTCCTGATGGCGAAGAATTATCGTTTATGACGCATTTTAATTCGGATTGCAGTTTTAAGTCATTATGGTTTTGACGCAGGAAGCATGAAATTGTACAATGTCCTCACCGAGATTCGAAACCTCTTAACTTCAGATTGCTAGTCAAACGTGCTTTCCAATTACATCATGAAGGTATGCGGTAAAAGGGAAGAAAAACTTAAAGCATGTCCAAATTAGTCCGGTTTGTAGATCTAGTATGTTAATGATGATATAATGCTGCGTTAGTCCGTGAAAGTTGCTTGGGTGTTCGGATTCTACTGTCAACAACTGTACTATGCTAGAAATATGAGAAAACAGAGAAACTGAACTAAAAATGGAAAAAATAGGGGGAAAACTACAAACCTGTCCAAATAATGACACTAGGTACTGAAATATATTATTGCAGATTCCGTATGTAAAACTAAAACCAGCAACTTGTTAGTTTCAAATTTACCAACATGTTTAGGTTGTTGGAAAGATCTGGCGCATTAGAAACCGACAAATATGATGGTTATTGTTTGATGAAAAGCTAAAAGCTGATTACAGGGAAATGTATTCACTATCAGCTGCCAAATTCCAAGCAACATTTTATTAAAGCCCTATTGAAATGAGCTACCTTAAAATAAAGAGTTCTCATAGCCACGCAATAACTCCGTATGGTTTATGAAAACGTGTCCATTAAGAGCGGTGTTCAACAGCTGGAGAAGGTAATCGTCTGTTAACATATAGTCTATGTTCCACAATGGACATAATTAAACTTCTGCTTCTAGCACCATAAAAGAATAAAGAATAAGTAAATGTTAAGATTTATTCGTTCTTCTATAAACCTCGAGTTCCAGTAATTTCCAACGAGTTGCTTCATGTTCACGCACTCTTACAGAAATCAGAAATTATATAATGTCCTGCAGGCTAATCTCAAAGAATGTTGTTAGCGAGATGCTGTAACTGTTAAAAGTATAGTTTGGAAATGATGAGCATTGCTAGTGGAAAGTTACCGTAAAAAGGTGGCGCCTATGGCAAACAATTTTATGCAGGTGTATTCTTGATGCATAAGCATAGACGATTCATTCTTTCGCATACTACTATAGAAATATAGATTTAGCTTTAACTGTTTGAAAGATTTACGCTTTTTACCGAAAATTTGCACGATTTCAATTTTCTGTTACTTTTTTTAGGTACCTTTCTTCCTAGCAATTTCATAAACACAAACTGAAAACACATATAAAATATTCAATAATGAGGAATTAATAAATTTTTTACAGTAATAAACTCTTTATGACGCATAGAAATTTTATCCAAGAATGAGCACAATCGCTTGTTTAATTCAGGTTTTTTATATGCAGGCGATTTCCAGACTGGCGGATGACAGCGTACGTTGTTTAAACAGCAAAACTTCAATATTTGAGTGGTGAACGTAATCGCAGCTTTTCACTGGACCTTCTATTCCGAGGTTGGAATTATTTAATCCTAAACGTGATTTTCCGAATTTCGAACCCAAAATTCGCAAATGCACGTTAGTTATCCGTTTTATTGATAGCTTCATTAGATCGATGTACGATTTCAATAATGAATTTAACAAAAGGTAGGGGTAGTCCAAGACCTATCCTAACGAGTAATTGAAAATTGTATATTACGTTTGCTTTTGATGAGACTGGGTAAATCTTATATATGTGTATGTTTTCGTTTAAGCATTTCCGGCTCCTTTTTGTTGAACATATACCAACAGAATACCCTTTTTAAGCTTTATTCCATCTCTTCAGAAACCTGTAAGGATAAAACAAACGGTAGTTTTTTCATTGGAAAGGTTTTTATCTTTGCGTTTCCCGGTTACCATTTGTGCCATTATTGCTCCTGATCCTTGACAAACTAACGTCAGCTTTACCTGTGAGACAATTTTGTTAGAAGAAAAGAGCTTGAAAAATGTATAGAGTCATTAGGTTATATTAATGCTGGGAAAGTCAAAAATGTGCAGTGCCCTTGCCGGGATTCGAACTCCAGTACTCCCGAACACGCTTTGAACCTACTTTCAGTTACACTATGAAGGCTAGGAGAGAGAAAATAACTTCCATATTTTCCCTTTTAAAGACCGACTGGGGCGACGAGAGAACCAAATCGTCACATCCTGGCGTTGAATTGTCGTCTACCACCATTTTAGTTCGAGCATCACTTGTAGAATCTTTCAGAATTTTTCGTTTCGAAGCAGCAAATAGAAATAGCAATGCCTCACTGGGCTTCGAAATTTAGACCTCCCGAATATGCGTCGAGCGTGCTTTTAGCTACGCCACGAAGGCATGCGGAAAGAAGGGAGAAAGTACCTTACATATTCCCCCTTTTAAAGAGCAACTGGGGATTAGGAGACTCAATTTCTTAAATCCTGTCCACCACCTTTTAGTTCGGGCGAAACTTGCAAAATTTAGAATTTTACGAAGCAGGAAATCTAAAAAATTCGTATTGCCCTCTCTGGGATTCGAATTCTGGACCACTCAAATAGGCATCGAGGGCGTCTCCAATTACACCACAAAGGCATGCGGAAAGAAGGGGGAAAACACTTTCTAAATATTCCGACTACGTTCAACCTTCCCAAGAGTAAAAATCACTTAAATGCAAAATAAGAATCAAACCAGCGAACCGCCTCCTAAGTAGCTAAACATTTGAACAGAAAGATAGTTACAATACTCTCCAGTTTAAGCAAAATTGAATCAACTGTTGCATTGTTCACGTGCGTTGCTTTTGTATTCATCGAGACATTTTAGCCATTCGTAGAGATTTCCAAATCTGTTCTTAGTGAATATCAGTACTTGTATGGCAGCTTTTTTTTAAGCTTCGTGGTATAATTTTTGGGAGAAATTTTGTCCAGGTATTCTCGATTTTTTATTATTTCATACAGAAAGTTTACCTGAAAGAACAAGCTTGATTTGAATGTAAAGATATTCCAATATGATATGCCAGTAAATGATTTAAATGGTATATTTAGGTATATTTACTTAACTCTTGCCGATATCTTTGATTGAAAAGACATGGAAGGCTTCCAGTGCTGAAGTGATGTTGCAGCCATCGTTTAGAAACTAGTTTGCGATTTCAAATAAATCTATTCGTTGAATTTTGTAGCATTTTAGTTGTCTCTTCATTATATTACACAACAGGAAATTTGAATAATTCTTTCACACGCATTGTTTCAGATGTGTTCCACAATGATTCTTCATTCCTTTCAGTTTGCCAGATAATCTACATAATTTGTTATTGTTTGAAAAAATTACTTGAAATAACAGTCCTTGAAATAACATAATTAGCATTAATTTGTTTACACAATTTCTGTTTAAATTATAATTTATCTTAAAATTACTATTTTAAGTAGTTACTGTTTACTATAATTTAAATTTCATTCCTTGCAGCAATGGCGCAATGAATTGTTTAAATTTAATTAATAATTAAATAATAATAAATAAATAATAATTAAATAAAATTTACTGTTATGAAACATTACAGTCCTATATAAGATATTTTACCTTTTTAACTATTTTGTTTGTGATAATTTTATCATTAACACACATGAAACTATTACGGCTCTGAAAATTTACTTTTTCTTAATTATAGCTAGTTATCTTGGATATTGAAATCTAATTTCTAAATTTTATACCGTTTTCTGGCTATGGATTTCCGGCTTTGTATAATCAAATTATTGAACTCTCCCTGTCAGTCCCCTGAACGGTTACACGGTCGGTCCCCTGGATGTCCTCGTTTGTGCAATCTTTAGAATCTTAAGACCGACTTACAGTTGATTGCCCAAATATGTTACCGTTCTCCGGTTGTATATGGCTATGGAATGAGATTACTTCTGTCGGGTGAGCCGGGATGCGCCTGAAGAATGCCGATTTCTAGTAAATGAAAATAAAGCGCTAATTTTTTTTTGTCACGTTTTTTGAAAAGTAGGATAATAATATGCATCTGACTTTACATTGACTTTTTGTTCAGTTAAGCATTTATTTCTCTTTCTATATATAAAGAAGAATGTCTGCTTTTGTTTGCGGTTAACTCTGTCACTACTATAGCTATCGTCACCAAACTTTCTACAATTCTTTGCTGTATCCTGGAAAAGGTCGATATCCATTTTTCCCAAAAAAATCAGATTAATTAAAAAATAATAAAAGCGTAATTTTCGCCCTCCTTTTTCCGAGTGGCAACAGTCGGCGCCCGCTAGAGATAAAAAATCTCCTTTATTTCGAGAAGTGTTGCCAAGCTCTTTCAAATCTCAGAGTATGTTAATAAAAAGTTCCAAAGTTTTATGACGAAATAAAAATAGCATTGCCAAACATTAAATAAGTTATTCCCGATTTCAAAAATTCGTGGGAAGCCATTTCGACTGTTTCCATCTTCGTAAGATTTTAATCAGTCGAGATATTAATTAAAAACTCTGAAAAGAATAATTTCGCACTCATTTTTCCGAGTGGCAGCAACCTCGCGCGTTAGAGATAAAAATGCTTCATTTCGAAAAGTGTCGCTACTGCTCGCTTTCAAATCATAGAGACTTAAAAAATTTGTAAGTTTTACAAAATCTATATATTATATAAAGAATGCACGTTGGGATGTTTGTTCGCGTTATTCATTTCTGATTAACTATGATACATTTTGCAGACATTTAATTAACTAAAATTGAATATAGCTGAAATATTGGATAGAACTTGAGCTTTTATTACCATTTGATTAGAAAAACGAACATCATTAAAAACTGCGTGCCATTGTTGCTGATGTAATGAGAGATAGTTTATTTTTCTATCGAAATTTTTATGTGGGTTCCGTATCGTATCGGACTGAAAAATGTACGACTGATTAGTACTTTTTGCATCGTTATCAGAGAAGGATTACAGCGGTATCGTTCTCCGTTAGATACTATTACGCTCAATCTAACTGAACTGGCATCGGGGGTACTTCCGCTGGTTAACAAATATAGTCTATTAAATAATTTGAGAAGAGTTCCATAGCAGACATTTTACTCAAAAATAAATGCTACATATTTCCGAATATAAGCCAGGTCGTAAAATTTTGTTGAAAATTTTCAGCTAAAATTGGAAACCAAAAGTCAAATTTAAACCCCCCCTCTCCAGCAGAAGAAACTAAAGGCTTCAGTATATCGCCGAATGTAACTGTTGCCCAGCTTAGTTTAAATTGATCAGATAAGATGAAGTTGGATATTTCATCCATTCAAAAAGAGGCTAGAAACTATCACCCATTCTTTAAAAAAGGAGTTCTATTAATGATATGGACTGAAGTGAAGATATTTTCTACAAAACGTATGACGACGACTCTAATGCGAAATAAAGGGTTATAACGTACTCCCGAATTTACCCGAGCAGAGAAAGACTTCCGAGAATTGTTAGACATACAAAGCCTAAATCAAAGATTCATTAAAGTTGAAATACGGCTAATTTAGAAATGCATGTATGAATGATATAGAACTTGGAAGTGAGAAAACCTGTCGAAACTTACCTCACAGGCCATTCTGGACTATCTTGCGAGCAAAGCTTTAAATAAAATAAAGAAGGGAAGATAGACGTCATCAGAGTTATGGTCGAGGCTCCTACCAAATTTAAGACTGATCCAAAGCGAGGAATTGACTGAGCAATAAAAACGATGACAACCATCATACTCGATCTCAGCACACATCGCTTCCATCCGAAAGCTATTACAAACATTACATGCACATTTATTAAGCATACATGAAAACAATAACAAATTCATAAAAATGTGCAATGCGGCCTTCAGGTAAGCACCAAGAACAATATTAAAATCGATACATATTTAAGTTAAACTTATTTAAAATAATTTTATATTTCATTGGAGCTATGAAAGCTGATTACGAAAAAGAAACTCAGAAATAATTGTCCAGTTTTCATCCCATTAAAGATAAATTTTTAACAGATCCCTTGTTATGTACCTGAATTCCTGATGCCTTACCTTTTGGTACATTAAAAAATTCCTCAAATTCTTGGGCAGGGGTATTGATAACTAGAAGGAAAGCAAACGTCAAGTGAATTGCTAGCAGAACTTCAGCGGCCGTCTTTATGCTAGAATCTGGCAAAGATTCTATGACACTGGATTTTACGTTTTCGCCATATACGCTGTACCCCAATACAGCAACCGGTAGATAGAGAAGAATTAAAACTGGAAAAGAAAGTTAAAAACATTAACTTCCACAGAATTGGACATAAAGTATAGAAATGCTTGTGTTGTGAACACATTTTATTTGAGAAAAAAGGTTGCAGTTAATATTTATACACACATTTTATATATATGTATATATAATGTATATGACAAATATTCGATGGCGGTTATACATACATTTATTAAGCATTTTAAGTAATTATATATTCGTTTCTGATTTCTATATTTACTACATAAATTTTACTTCACATTTCCTAGCAAATAACTTTTCATTGCTATATATCCTCTATCAAATTAAATTTTTAATCTTTCCAGCGAGAGCGCAGGATTTTACTTTTTAAGTCCTTTTAAAATTAATTTTGAAAGTTTTTCTCCTTGTATTTCTTCACAGATTATATATCTATAAGGGGATTAAAAATATCTGGCAGAAATGTGAAGACGGGTAGAAGTGACCGAAATAAGCAGGTATTGCAATGGAATATATGAGCCAAAATGGCGAGCCGAAGTAGTACAAAGATCTATTGAGCAAAACAAAAATGTATTCTGCAGCCGTAAATTGTCATTATCCGGGCGAATTTTGAGCGTTATGCATCACTATACGAACGTGGACCTCGCCGACACGCATTGTATTTAAATTTTTGCAACTAAAACGGAACAACTGCTCGAAGGAGGTACAGAGAACAATTCTCAAATACATCATTTGAACAGCCGCTAAATTTCCGTTCTTTGTCCCATTAAAAACTGGGCATTGAAAAAATAGAAGTAAAATTTGTTTAATTAGAAATTTGGTTAAAAAGTAAAAAATGCGCATAGAAAAGTACATTTTTTATGTAAAATGCAATTTTTTCATGGAAAGAATAAAAATAGAATATTTTAAATGTAAGTTCTTAAATCAAAAGCAACTCTGAGCATAGAAAAAAGTACTTTTTTTCCTAGGGGCTATTAGTTGTTTTAATGCAAGATACGTGAAAAATTAACTGTACCCTTGCCGGCATTCGAAACAATTCATTCAATCCTAGTTCCACATATTACCTATTTACACCACGAGAGCGTGCACTCTCGAAGTAGTTATTCTGACAGTGAACTTTGCTATTCATATTTCTGTTCCGCCAAGCGATAAACTGCAGAACACTAACAGTTTGACCCACTTCAAAATCCGAGTGAACGGGCTTGCTGCATGGAAATTTTTATGGTTTTCCGCATGTGTTACATGAGTACGAGACATCCTCTCTTAAGCTCTTCACGAAGGTATAATCTATATAGTCCACTTATATATATTTCTTATAAGCTTCTGTGCCATATACACTAATTTCGTTGTCCCTTCTGCACTAAATGAGAATGGTTAATATAGAATACGGCGCTGTGGTTTTTGTAAGAATAAAGTTGACGCCTGAAGTAAGCGAGGTACGAGATTTAATCGGTTTTATTGAATTTATAAACACGATTTTTTATCAGACGTCTTCTCTAGAGAGTATTAAAAAATCTGTTTTTTTTTTCCACTTTCATTTCAAATAATTCACTTGATAAATATTCCAAACCACAAAACTTCTTGATTCAAAACTCGCAAAAATTCATTAGTCCTAGTTAGACTTACAAACAGAATGATTTTCTTCTTACATATTCATAGCCTGTATTTATAATATTCAGACTTATCGATATGCACATCGGAGTATATAATAAAGGAAGTAAAATCGATAAAGAAATCTTGACGATCAAACTCTCATATTGTCAATAAACTGAAAAGTAAAATAGAAAAAGGAAAACTTTCTTGTATTACATGTGTTGGGGCCAATTGCACCAGGCCCAAAAAATTAGATTGTTCTACATTTGTAGAGGTTACTTTAAGTTTCTAAAAGTTATTTTTAAAGATGCTTTACACTCTATTCCCGTTTTATACCTACTATTCTCTACCAGAATAAGTTTTTAGAAGTAGTAGTAACGGAGCACGTGGGAATAAGTTTTTAGTATCGCGTTGCACGTAAATGAGGTAGAAAGAGTATTTAAAGGAAGGTTTTCGCTTACTTCATCAGAACAGCTTAGGAGTCCTTAGTGGCGCATGCTTGCTGACAAGCTGCTTCGTTGTTTAAAGCTAACTGTACCGGGCAGTATTTTAGGAGCCTGATTGTATTCGCCCATTAATTTAAGGGACAACTAGGTTAGATAATTGTGTACAGTTTCGACTAGGTTCAGTTTAGTTTAGCATTAGATTAGTTTATTTTCTTATCTTGAGTTAAGCCCAAGTACAGGCTTTCTGTCAGTCTCAGAAAGGGACCGTCTGTCTTCTTAGTTTGAGATTATAAAGGGCGAGTTTAACCTTTCTCTGAACTTTTCATTCACACTTTGTCTCGACCAAGTCGCTACATTTTTAAAGGTTTCTATTAAGTTCAACATAGTCAAAGTAGTTAGAAACATTACACATTAATCTAAGTTATAGCTTACTAATTGCATTTGAAAGCAATCACCTTCAGGAATGATAAATTTTTAAGTTAATGTAAAAATTTCCAGAGCTGACACAAAATGCAAAAGAAAACTTACTAAAAACGGCGTCGCGAGTAAATTATCAGAAATAGAAATACAAATTTTTAAATCAATAATTTTTCACTTTCTAGGAGGTATCACGTGAGGAAAAGTATCTGTTTTCTCACCTGCGAAACCGATAAGAGCAGCTTTTGGGAATTGGCTTCTATCTTTCATGTCGTTCTGAAAAGTTGGAAAGGTAGCAGCACCGCCGAAGGAGAAAAATATTGTGCCAAATGCCAAGAAAAAGGATGTAACAGTAGGAGCAGGATGTTCAACGTGGACAGAAGACGATTCTTGTTCAGCTAGAGCTGCCATCAACAAGATGCATGCTATGACGGTAGTACCCAAAGCTCCAAGAGCTGCAAGCCTAAGATATTATCAAAAGAGAATAAATGAGCTATTAAAAGACATGATTTGCAGGAAAGTGACAGTTATACGCCAGAAGGCGGTGCAAGCCCAGAAGCAAAGGCGTAGCCACAAGAGAAAATTTTTAATTACAGATTATCTTTTGTTTTCGGCGGTAAATACATTTAAGTTACATTTTAGGATTTTTAGCTTTTGTTTTTTTCTTCGTATTCCGAAGATGCTTGTAATTTGTAATTCATATGTGCCTTTAATACTATTTATGTCTGAATTTAATTATTGATTCACATGAACTTCGCTTAATTTTGGATGCAAGTTTTTTTTATTATTGTCGTATATTTTAAGCTTATCGTTTTCCTACGAACTTATTTCTTATAACTTCTGTTCACAACAGCACATTTATTTGTCTTAATGTTAATAATTAACATTACTAGTTTTACTTTATGGTTAAACAATTGATTGGTATATTGTTGCGTGCGTACGGGTTCGTAATGGATTGAATGCACCAGTCGTTAAAAAAGTTAACAAAATTTATTCTTTTCACAAGATATTCGTACAATATCTCAAACGTTAAACAGAATTCATTTCAAAACAGAAAGTTAATCCAATCTCACAGCGAATTCGCTACAATCACAACATTAAGCAAACAAACTGTTCGCTTAAAACAGCTACAACTGAGATGAGGTGTTTTAATTCGGCTTTTATAAGCTTTTTAAATATTTACTATAATATTCTGGTAAAATCTCGATTGTTCTCGGTATTTGTGGATGGCAACAGTAATTATGAGATATTTATTAGTCCAAAGGGATTTAGTCCCGAAGGACTATTACTTTCGTTTTGCGATTTTGCGTCGGAAACACAAAAACGGCGTATCACTTTTCAAATTGTTGCCACTAAATGTTATCGCTCTGCATTAAATTTTAAAAAATGAAAAATCTGCATAAATGTATGCATGTTTTTTTTGACGTAGCTTTCTCTTCAAAAATCGTCTGCGTGCGTTGCACGGGAAAATAAAAAGGAATTTTAATTACAGTTCTAAATAAATAGCCAAATAAATGTGAAATTCGTAACAATATTCTCTAAAACTTTAACGAATTTTTCATTAACAAACTCAAAGATTTCAAAGCCAGCAATACCAACGTTGTACAGAAAAACATTTTTATCTCCAGCGCGTGAGAGCGTGTACCGAAATTTCTAAAGATATGCTCAATTTAAAATTATTTTGCCTTATTGCTGTTGAACTGAATTTTATGGTTTAAGTGCGAAGAACATGGTATTTAACAAATAAAGGTAACACACAAAATGTTAAATAAACGCCCCTTTGGACGTAATCTAAAATCTGAAACCTTTCAGATTTTTTTTATTAAATATTAAATACACGCGCTCTTTTATTTTTACTTTTCCGACGTAGCTTTCTCTTCAAAAATCGTCTGCGTTGCATGGAAAAATAAAGAATTCTAATTACAATTCTAAATACGAAATCCGTAACAATATACTGAAGAAATCTGCGAAATTTCATCATTTTTACGCTATGAATATTATTGAGCAGAGCTTCTCAAACTTTTATCCTTCATGACCTCTTTCTGTTACTGAGATTTTTCCGCGATCCCAGCTATTAAATTTAGGATAATATAAAAACAGCTATTTTCTCGCATATAAATTTATTACTTTAGTTAACAATTTACATATGAAAAAGTAGTTTGAGGATTAGTTTCAAGTATACAAAAATTAATCAAAGAAAATCACATTTTAACAAGACGGATGTGCTTGTGTTTTGCTACAGAACAAATTAAATCTTAGTACAAAATTTGACAGTGCTGGATATAAACCATTTTCAGAGTTTCAGTATTGAAGGATATTAAATTTAATAAGCGTTGAATCTGAAAATGTCGTTTCGCATGAAGTATGTGGTGCTAAATTGCAGAAGAATGCCATTCAGGAATAGTAACAAATTTGTTTCTCGCTATGATCCAAAATTCAGGCAACGAATTTTACAGAAACTCAAGTTTTGAGCCATTTGGTAATTCAACGAATACCTTTTGGGCTTTATGTCGCAGGTATTAATCTCATTAATGCCAATTAATACAAATTCATGTATCTGAATTTAATTTTCGCGATTACAATATTCCGCTTTGCGACCCCATTTGGGTTCGCAACCCACAGTTCAAGAAACGCTGTCCTAGAGAACGTATTTTAGTCAAAAATTTTTTCTTAGATGAAAACTCTGGTTAAAATGTACTTTACGGTACCTCTTGGAGAATTTTTTTTTTGACGCCAAAATCGGCGCCACGAAGGATCGGCACCAATCCTTCCACCCGCTAACACAAAAAACAAAAAGTCAAACACAAACTCTGTGTCCATATGCACATCGACTTATTTTAACTTAAAATCACAAAATTGCACAAACTAGGCATTGCGCGCTACGTTAACTTTGTCCATGTACACATAGATCTATTTTCACTTGAACAAAATCAGGAAGCTAAAACAAAATTAAGACCGTCATATTAACCAGAAAAAAATTCGCCGTTGTCTTAACACAGACACGAACAAATAACCAAAAATGCACAAACAAAGAGTAATAAATAACCAAAAATACATATTTCCTAACAAAAACATTAAATAACAAATCTTAACAAAAATTAACACATAGACACCAATAAATAAAACTCAATTTTTTAACATACCTTTTCTTCAAGTGCCACGTAACCAGCATATCCTCCATCCTCCACGTAAGCAATTCAGTTAAATATTTGGTAGTTTCGGCTCATCCGCTGTTAATGGCGGATAAATACATATAATAACGTTAAAAAAAAGCCATAAATACCTTTTTTTCCCTGCTCCTTCTTACACCACACATATTTAGCCAATTAGTAGTGCAAGCCGTCCTTCGTTTTCCTCCTGGCTAAACCGCATTTAATTGCACTCCACGTTCCTTCATGCACTCCTTCAGAAATTATATTCTTACTCGGAAGAACATACCATTTATAACACTGAGCAAACTTTCAGACGACCTATCAAGCACCACTTCATAAAACATTACGCAGGTGCAACCAAACACAGCAATTGAAAATCTCCGGTCAATTCGAAAGGGTTATTACAAAAATAACCAAAACCTCAATTTATCACAATACATTTGGCGATATTCGCACAGTTTTCCCCAAGGCTAGCTTCGTCAACACTATCAACATTAGGGTTACCGAAAAACCTATTTTACGCAGCGGGCTTCCACATTTCACGAACAACCAATACCACTTGGCGATTTTTTCCAGACAGAAACCGAGGGGTACCGTACAATAAATTTCAACCAAAGAATCTTTGTCTAAATTTCAAATGTCCAAAATTTTATTTAAACCATACCATATCTATTTTCTTGTTTATAATCGTAACACTTTTTTATTATACACAGCTGGATTCTTATTGGGTTCTCTGAATTTATTCATATTTCGAAAATTCGTAACTCTTCAAAAAATAGGTTAAGTAATTTAAGTTCACTTCATATTTCTCCTTGTATACTCATATTTTTATCAAATGTCCTTTTAAGCTTTATCAAAAGGCTGGTTTCCTTATCATGAGTGGTTATCAAACTTACGTAACGCTGTAAACAAAGCATCTTCAAATTGCCACAGAAGAACTACGTTTCCAAAAGCCTGTTTTTGCCAACGCATCCTTAAGTCAATCATTTTGCTGTTGAATATCTCAACTGTTTACGTTTAAAATTACTCCTTCCTATAAGTATGGGTGGCTGGTGACACTACTGTTAACACGCGTTCGGATTTGAGTCCAGATAAGGCTTGGAACATTTGCGATTTTGCTTTTGCAGATTAAGGGCGTAATTCATCAGCTTTAAAGTGCTATTGAAGGTTCATAAAGAAATGAGCACGGTGTCTTCATTGAAGAAAATTCCAAAAGAAATTGCTCGTGTTTGCGTTACATAAGGGTCATAAAACCCCGCATAACCATGACGCTGCCAAGAACAAAACTCGAGAAAAACTGCCCATGTTCTATGCATGTAGCTTATTGATAACTAGCTATAGCCTTGTGAACGGTTAAATTAAGAAATATTTTTAAAATATTAGTTTTTCCTGAAGCACTAATAACTTTCCTGTTCAACGATTCTGCATTAGTTCAGATGACGATGAATGGGGACACTGGTCTTTACTTTGTAAAAATGTATTGTCCAACATGAGAAATCGCTTGGTTTGAGTCATAAAATATTAATACATAAACTGTATAAAAGAATAAGCTGATTAAAAAAGAAAGGTACAGTAAATTACAAAGAACTACAGGCGCTAATGAGCATTTAATCAAGTTTCAAGACTTATTGAATAATAATCCCATTGGGATTTTTCAGAAAATGCATTTGTTTTAAACTAATCAATTAAAATTTAGGATAAGTCTCCTGTAGAGCTTGGAGGAATAACGATCGCACTCCCTTTCTCAGCAGCTTCAGGCTAAATAATTTAATACTGATAAGGTTATCAGTCCACCCAACTTGTATAGTGGTTTATGACAAAGATCCCCTAGCGATGAAACCGGATTCGAATGCCGGAGAAAGCTTGGTTGTAACTTCTGTGCCTTCATAGGAGGCAACGGTAGGCCATGTATTAGGTGCTTCCATAATGCCAGAGAAGGTATGGTTGTAAATTCTGTCTCTTCATAGGAGGCAACAGTGGCCATCTATTAGGTGCTTATATAACGAAATGGTCACCACTTCCGGCCTTTGTATAGGGATACAGAAAAGTGGGTGGGAAAACGAGGTTTTCGTCATAGACAAGCAGGTATAGTCCCATTCCACTAATTATCTAGAACAATGTTATCCAGGATCGTGCGAAGGTGTATTTGCTGACTTAATTCATGCCAGATATTTAATCGCACGTGGTGCATCGCATTCAAAGATGTGGGTGTTTTTTTTTCTGTTGAATTTTAAATAAACATAAAACATACATATAGTGGGGCAAGGCTAATGGCTATTAAAAAAGGCTGCCCGGCAATTAAATTATCTTGTTGTTGTTGCTTATGTTCACTTGTCTGACGTAGTCAGCCCAAGCCCACGAAATTCCTCGTGGCAAGGAGCGCTAGAATACGCCAGCCTTGGCAATAGCCTTGGGTACCATTCAGGTGACAGTGCAACTTAACTCATTTGCGCCCCTGATTTTGATAGAGAGCACCTCAGGCGGACAGGTTTAAGGGTCTTCCACCAAACCACAAGAGAGGGCTTTCGGCTCGCCGCATATTTAGAGTGCCGCCATTACTGCATGGACACTATACAAACGTCCGTGGCTTCTCCGGAATTCGAACTCTAGCCCTTTGACCTGTAGTCAGCCACGTTTACCACTGTACCGGTTGGGCGGTAAAATCTTAAGACTGAAATGTTGTTGATGTAACCAGTTTTACAAGAGAACGATTATATTCTTCAGATCTAGTTTATAAACTGATACTTTAGCGTAACACACGTAGATGTGAAACTTTAACATTCAAATAACTCTTAGTAAAAAATACATTTTGACTGTTCTTCCTCCCGTCTATTCATTTTTGATCTTGGATGCATATACTTTAGTCTAAAATAATTCTCTTTTTTTTGCTGTTAAAAATGGATTTTGATCATTATTTTGCTAATCTCAACATTTGCGTTTAGTAATTTGAGGGCTTTAAAATTTAAAATAGCTAGTTTTCAAAAACAAAAGAGGACTTTGCTCGTTCGTCTGCCGAGCCATCCGTTTATGATTGAAGCTTTCCTATTCTAACACAACGGCAGATATTGATTTAAAGAACACAATTTCAGATATTTGCAGATAAAACTTAAACATAAATCTTAATAGACTTGTCTAGCGCTTCTTAGGCACTTTATCATTCGTGGCCCTTTCTATTATCGATATTTTCGTGACCATTAAGTCACCATTGAGTCACTCGATGGCTCAATTCTTTCTGGAGTTTACATGTCAGGTACTAGTCTTATTAATACCAATGAATATTATTTCTTTAAATTCATGTATCTGAATTAAATTTTCGCCACCCTAACATTTTGCTTTGCGACCCCTCTCGGGATCGAGACCCACAGCTTAAGAAACGCTGAACTAGACAAAAATGTAACATTTGAAGACGAAATAGAACGTATCGATATCAAATTAGGATGCGAAATCGAATGCTGGTATCGGTTATTAATCACAAAACAAATATTTTGAGACAGATTGTGACCTAGAATTTTTTTTACCGTTTGCATTAATTTAATGGCAAGTTTTGAAAAGAGTTCCGGATCACGAAATAAGAATATTGTTTGATATTTCAGTTGCTTGTCAGTTCATAAATTTGTTAGTACCGTCTTTTTTGCATTTAGCAGAAAAATTATGACACTATAAATACGCAGCCTTGTGATTTCTGATTGTAAAGATGAAAAAACACTTTAATTAAAAGAAATATCTTTTATAAAAATACATTAAAAGTTAATTTTTGAGAGAAGAAAAACACGCCAACCTAAATATAAGCAAAGCAGCAAAAATTTTTTTCAAACGATGAACAGCAACAAGGTTTTTGAAACGCTAACATGAATATGATTAATTAAACGTAGAGGCATTGGGTTCTTTTGAAGCAGGAAACAAAATGTGTAATGCCTTCACCGGAACTTGAACCTCTCAAATACCACCGAGTGTGCTACCGTTACACCACGAAACCATGCACAAAGAAGGGAGAAAATATCTTATATATTGCCCCCTTTTAAAGGGCAACTGGGGATTAGGTGACCTAATCGCCAAATCCTATTGGTGAAGAATCATCATCTACCTTTCAGCTCGTGCGCTACTGTAAAGACATGAAAAATGATCAATGCCCTCAACATGACTCGAACCTGAACCTCTCGGATATGTGCCGCTTGTGCTACCATTACACCACGTAGGCATGCAGAAAGGAGGGAGAAAATACCATATAAACGAGGTTTTGAATATAGGCTATCAAATATCTTATACACTGTTAAAAAATTAAAGGACCACCCTGTTTTCTCATCATTTTGTCCTGCTCAGCTTGTAAAAGCTTGCTGAAAATCCATGGGATACAAATATGTTTCAAAGACATCAAAAGAATATTTTTCCAAGCAAAATAAATCCAGTGATGTCAAAATGCATGACCGTTAAAATTTACGAATATGACGGGAGAAATAGAATCCTGTAGTATGCCGTTTGTATTGCGCAGTATTACGTTTAACATCATGAGTCTTACTGAGAGTTACAGTATTCCTTTGACGTTGCGATTTACAAAGATCAAGGCTTGGAACAAAATTTTACCTGGATACAGAACAAACTTACCTTCGAGAATTCGACAACAAAAACAGATAATGGTTCCTGTACATAATAATAGCCAGTGGCAACAGAACAAGAAATTCCCCTTGCCTCCAAAGGAAGATTTTCCAGGCTGCAAGATGAAACGTATCAAGTAAACTGGATACGTTGCCTTAATGAGTATCGTTTTAATGAATGCAGGCCTGTAGTTTGGGTTCCCTTAAGCATAAAGGGCCGTTCACACTTAAGGTTTATCCGAGCTAACGGAGACATCTGACGCAGCCGATGCTTCTTCAAAACCAGTTTTTCTTCATGACGAAGCGAGTAGAAAAATATGAACTTCATACACAGAGGAACTACTCAAAGTATAGAACTGATTCTGTTAGGGCAGATAAACCCCAGTGTGAATGGCCCTTTAAAGGCTGGGGTTTATCTACGCTAATGCAGACATCTGACATAGCCGACACAGCTAAGAAACCAGTTTTCACTCATAGGAGAGCTAACTGAAAATTCTGAACTACATGTATAGCGGAGCTAGCCGTCACATAGAACTAACTTCATTAGCTCAGATGTGCTTCAGTGTGAATGGCTTTTAAGACCCCAGAGTGGTTAAACCTCGCAGTTGAGAGTATAGAATGGTGACCTAGACGAATCAAGATTCTGTTTGGAGGTAGAAGATTACCATAAACTAGCCCCAATTTGCATGAAAAAGATTAAAAAATCGAAGCGGAGGAACAGTTTGCGCGTGAATAAGCGGGAGTACGGATATGTATAGCACCTGCAATGGGAATACTAGAATAAAGTAAGGGTACTAGAATAGAGTAAAAGGTACTAGAATGAGATCTTGGTACCATCGATGTTCTTGTTTGCTGCTGCTATCGATCCTGCAACTCTTAACTTTTTAAAGGGAAATGGTTACCTACAGTAACCACCTTTTCTATTGAACGTCTTACTCACTCGTGTGAGTGGTTTTTAAGACTGACCTTTTCTGAAGTTCAGTATAGCTCACTAGATGGCAGTCAAGAAACATAAGCCAGTAGTTGATGCAACAATTCGTCTTCGAGAAAAGAAGCATCAACCATCGAAGACAGCATCACGACGAGTGCATTCTGCAGCACCAAGAAAAAGCCTGTAAGAACAGTGTGAGAATGCAGCACATGCAATAGTTGCACTCTGCTTGAGAAAGAAAAACTTTCCATGAGTACCATAAAGACTGATTTCTAGGGATGTGTTCTGTTGGCGGTGGTTACCGACCCTAACCACCAAAAGCGATAATTTTTCCACGAGTCTTGGACAATATGAGTAATTGTAACAAATAATTTCATTTTTAACACCCGATACAGTAAATGAAACAAGAGTTTTGCTGAAAAAGTTAATTGCCTTTTCCTGCCCCTCAAAGTGTTAATGGACGCTAATAGTTGATAAGAAAAGCATTGTGATTTGTTGAGACTAGCTTTTCAGCAAGGAGTCAAACGAATGGAGCGGCTGACATGCCAACTTGAACCGATTCTGTTAAAACAAGAATGGGACTTTCTAAGGAGAATGTTTTTCGGCAAAGATTATAAAAAATGTTCTTGCGAGGAAGTGGTAAAGACTACCTCTTCACTGGATCATCTCGTAAGTTCTATGCCACGCACATATTAAGGCCTTTCAGTAGTTCAGAGAGGACATAAGCTCTTAATATTAAATGAAATTCTCAAAAAACGTTCGCCTAAGTTTTTCCACTTCAAAATGCTAAAGCATTTGAAAACCAAACATATACTTGAGGCAATATTTTATTCTTTTAAAGTGAACAAAATAACTTTGTACATCGAATTTTCTAGTGTCAGAATTACTTAAATTTATTGAAATTTTGCTTTCAAATGATAACTGTAGTATGTTCAAATGATAACTGTAGTATTCGAGTTTCTTCAAAAATGTTATTCATCCTTTAATTTTTAGGTAGGTTATTTAGTAACATTAACAGCTTACTTTAAAATAGAATTTTTTAGAAATGAAATTGAGCAACGACCTGAAAATTTAGTAGACAAGCAGTTTTAAAAATAACTTTAAAAATATTAATAATGGGAAATATTGAATTACCAAAAGTCTTCTGGCGTTCCTAGCCACATAAGGGGTCCTAGGATGCAGGCAAGTATCAAGATCCAGTAGCAGAAGGAAATTCCCCATTCTGCAGCTAAATTCCCTATTAGCTGAGATGACAGTAAGAGAAATACGGTTGCCACTCCAAACAAGGTAAAATCGATACAAAAGGATACAATATATCTATAAGGGAAATAAAATTAACAATTAATTTTGCTTTTCCTTACACGTTTAATTATCATTCAGGTTTTAAGCGGTTGAAACTTTACTGCAATATTTAAGACAAAATCGGAATTATGAAACAAACACATTTATTGAACATGTCTACATATAATAAAACAGAGTCTGTGTGTGTCGTTCGTGTTGCGAGTAAGCTAATAGACCCAGGGTCACGAAATTTGGTACATAGATGTATCTACACAAGAGCCAGTGCACCTCGAAGCGATTTTTTCGAAATTCGAATTCGAATTTTTTTTATTTTATGTTTTGTGACCAAATCGCGTCATTTTGAGACATAATGGGCTACAGGAAAGCGAGATTTCACTCTATACATTTCATTTTTACATCATCGTGAAGCGTAGACATTTAGCTATTTTACGAACTTAAAATAAATTTCGTATTTAAATAAATTCGTATTTAATAGATTTATTGAGGAAGGTGAGCTTAACACTTTTTCAGCGGAATTTTTTTAAAAAAACTTATTTTAAAAAATGTGCTGTTTATTTTCCTTTGATTTATCTTTTGATTTTTGGACTTTAATCCTTTCGACTCCTTTTAAAAAAAGAATTTTGGAAAAATAATAATATTTTGTATTTTTTAAAAATTTTTTAAATGAAGCTTCCGAATACA
>KK113129.1:55542-75721 GCA_000611955.2 Stegodyphus mimosarum
GCAACAATTTTCCTTTCTCATTGTTGTTGATAGATTTTTGATGAAATTGCATCATTTTGAAGAGTTTCATTCTTTTAAAAATTTCGGTTTGGCAACAATTTTTTCATCGTATTTCTTACGTTACTGTTTTTAAGACACTGAAAAGTTTAAGAAATTAAAAAGTTGTTTCTTTTTGCAACGGTAAATTGTTTAATTACTTTATTAGGATAATTAACATTTGTATCGAGGGATATTGCTTATTTCATTGTAATATTTTATATTATGTTTTAATTATATATAATTTTAATTATAAAAAAGTTTTGCGTGATATTTTTTAATCCGTTTAAGTTCTTAATCTGTTTATACCATTTGAGTTCTTAAGATTTTGCAAAGGGAAGTTGGTTAATTTATTAGGATAAGTAATATTTGTATTAAGGGATATTGCTTATTTCATTGTATGCTTTTTATGTGTAATGCATTTTTAACTGAATTTTTTTCCATTGTTGTTTGTTTCTTTTTCGATAAAATTGTTCTGCAGAGTAAAATTCTGTGCAGTTTTCAAATTTAATGTTTGGTGTTCTCTTTAGGCATTTTTCCGGCACACTTAAAAGCCAGGCGAAGACTGGCCACGCAGCGGCTAGTATACATATAAATTGATTTCGAGGTTTGGAATTAATACTATAATTTTTATAACTAGAATATCCAGGAATATAAGTAAAAGATTCTGGGGTTAAAGTCTAGAGAGCAAAGCGAAATTCGTAGGATTCGGAAAATACGTCGGAAACTCCCCACGACTTTAAGAGAATTTAAAAGGAATGCAAAATCGATATCCCTCAAACGAAAACGCTTTAGAAAAGACCTGAAAATAGTAAAATTCTAAATATTTTATACGATATTCAAGTTTGTCTAGTTGTAGAAGTTATTAGTGACTTAACGTATATTAAAATGAACGGTTAGGAGGGCAAAATATGTACACTGCGAAGAAAAAAGAATTAAGACAGTTCTATATCTCCCGTTCTATTGGGCCGATTGACGAAATTCAAATTCCGCTTTTCATATCTCGAAAGCTCGACTTGGAATATATATTACATTTATAGATAACACGTTCTAACATAGGTATTTTGACACAAAATCGGACTTTTTCTGAAATGACATGCCAACTGTTTTGGATATTTTGATTCTACGACTCAAATTATGCCCAATATCAAATTTTGTAAAATTTGGTGCGAAATTTACGGAAAAATTCAAAAATATATCTTGCGCAATTTTTTTCAGTTTTGCGCGACGAATAGTTTGCGCCACGAACAAGCTGCCTCACATAAAACATCAAATGTGGTTCAACATTTGATGTTTTATCGCTTTCAACAAATATGACAAATTTCAAAACGCGCCAATATAAATTCACGTACATCTTCGGAAATTTTGAATAAAAAACTAATTTTTGCAGGTATGCTTAGAAATACATCTACTTAAAGATGGTAAAAATTTTATAGCTCATAATTCAAAATTTGTTTTCAAAAAATTTATAAAAGTGTTTAAAAATACAAGTTTTAAAAATAAATTAAAAAATGGGCGAATTTTATTTGGAATGAATTTAAATTTCGAAATGTGGAAGAATAAAATAAGTTTAATAAAAGAGATTAATAACTATGTACCAAATTCAATTAACATTGATGAGCTAAAATTTTGAGAGGTAATTGTTTGGAAACTACTCATGCCATTTTTTTACAAAACTTGGCAGTTTGGCACAATTTGAGTCGTAGAATTGAAATATGAAAAAACATTGGCATGTAATTTCAGAAAAAGTCAGATTTTGTATCAAAATACTTATATCAGAACACTTTATATAAATCTAATACATATCCTAAATCGTGCTTTCGAGACATTTAAAACACAAGTTGAATTTCGTCAATCGACCCAGCAGAGCGGGAGATCTAGAAATATCCCCCCTGCCCATTTTTCTGCGCAGTGTAAGATGAAGAAATGCTCTAAGTTTCCGTTTTATTAAAATCGAAGTCTTCAAACTTTTTTTTTAAATTTTAAACGCTCTAAATAAAGCAAAAATAGAAGTAATCTGCTCCATTTTACTTATGTTAACGTTGAGATGCATCTTTATAATGAAGTCAAAATGTGTATAAAATATATATATTGAAGTTAATTGCTCAGAAATTGAAGCAGTTTCAAGGTAGGTGAAGAACTGTTGAGATACCTGCCTAGGCGTTTTCGAAATATCCGCGTTTTGCGCCTGTATTAAAAACAGCGAGAAATTTATGAAGTTTTAAGATTGCTTGCTTTTCTTTGCAATTTTAAGGTAACATTTCACATACAATTTAAGTTTGATAGCGGTAATTTAGTGAACATATATAATGAGGAAATATTTTATGCTTATATGATAAACATTCTCATGTTCACTGTGAATAAATTTTTACAGAGTATGTCTATAAATAAAGTGTGGGAGTTACGAAACTTAGATTTTATTTGTAATTAACAAAGAAAATATAAACGGTAATTAAACTTCGTTTCCCTGTTGTAAAGAACATAATTTACCATTTTGTTTCATATTTCAAAATAAAATGTACAATTGAATTGCATAGTTACAGCGAATAAGATTTAAATTCTTAACAAAATTGCAAAAAATGACATTTAGTGATATACTAGTTACTTTGAAAATTAAAATGATAAAATTTACTTTATTTTGAAAATGCAGACGTATACAGTCTGCGCAATTCTGAAATTTCGCCCTGAAATTCTTCATTACCCTTCTAGTCACATTTATTACCACGATTTCCTGTCGGATAGCATCTTTCTGTTCATGGGTCGCCCTTGATCTTTCTTGGCAAACTTTACTTCCAATACCTCCTGGGAAAGAAGCCCCAATGGTCAAGATCGGGGGAGGGGGAACAAGTTGGGCACAGAATGTCCCCCGGCTGTTGTACACTTGTTACTCAAAGGCAAGCTACAAGTGGCAATAAATCTGAGATTTTCTTCCCCACATGGAAAACAAATGGCGAACCTTATTCCTTGCAACTCGGAAATAAAATTTCGCATAAGACCTTTCTTTACTTAGGTATTAACGCATAACATCCGGAAGCTATTTCTCCCATACTCCATATAAAACCTACAATAAACTATAATAAAAAATAAAAATTCTCTCCTCCTGAAACATTTTATTCATAACATTTTGCCATTCTTTCTCTAAAATACATTTTTACGAATGGAACTTCTAGTATAATAAAATTAAGATAAATATTATAAACAAAGTATTTACAGTCCATATGTTGAAGGGGGGTTTCGGTCAAAAATTCTTGTATATTATGAAAACCTTGAAGATATTGCTAAGCAAAAGAATTCCGTAAATAATTGCATAATTACTTAGCACGTTACAGTCGATTTTTGTGGTTCTTTCTAAAAGATAACGTTTGAATGATTGCAGATGAATTACTTTTAAACTCTTAGAATTGTATAATCAATCAAAACCAACAGTCCAAGATCCATTATAAGATTCTATTACAAGTTGTAATGAACTACGGAAGACTAAATTCATACATATTTGGTTTCATGCCTCGGAATAGTTTAAATACTGCTATTTGTTTCCAACTTCCTGTTCGTAGTAACAAAAAAATCTGAAAGCTTTGATTTTATATTACGTCCAAAGAGGCGTTTTTTTAACATCTTGTGTTTTACCTTATTTATTAAATACCATGTGCTTAGCACTTAAACCGTTAAATTCAATTCAACAGCAATATCGCAAAACAGTTTAAAAGCAGTATATCTTTAGAATTTCCGGTATACAGTCACGCGCTGGAGATAAAAATGTTTTTTTTTTTTTGCATAGTGTTGCCATTGCTCGCTTTGAAATCTTTCAGTTTCTTAATCAAAAACTCAAATGCTTTACAAAATGTGAAATAGATAATAAAATAAACTCCAAATTCGGGCTTCCAGATGCCCACATTCGGGTGGAGACGTGATTCAAAATTTTATGGCTCTAGGTACCGTTGTTTTATCACAGTGCGAGAAATATACATTTATGCAGATTCTTCATTATCCAATTTCTTTAAATGTTCAAGGCGAAAATATTTGGTGGCAACAATTTGAAAAGTGATTCAGACTTCTAAAGCTTTCGACGCAAAATGCCAAAACGAAATAAATATCCCTTCCGAGCAGATGGCCGTCTGGCCTTTGGGATAAAAAACTGCCACTGCTAAAAACAATAAAACAGTGATTCAACATTTCATACGAAAAAAAAAAGGTAACTAACATCTCGAAGAATTGTTATTGTTTTCAGTTTCGATAAATTCGCATTAAAAGCAAACAAATGTTACAAGTCGATGACCGATAAGGCAATTGTTTTATCTTCAACATTAAAAAAATATGCGATGCTCAATATAGCGTAAATTAATCCTTAAAAAAATTAAATTTGTTTTTAGTAATGTTTGTAATAAATTATTTTATACTACGAATGGCAACATAGAAATAAATGGTAACAGTTAAATTCTGTCAAAATTTAATAAGTACACTGCAGAATTTCTCATTTGTGTTGGACTATCATCTGTAACAGAAGTAGTCTCAGAAATGTGGAAAAAATTTATCATGACAATAGATTCAAAAAGGCAATTTTTAAAATTTTATTCAAATATTATTAGCCCACAAGGGTTATTAATTTCGTTTTGGCACTTTGCGTTGAAAACTTTAAATGTCGGTTCACTTTTCAAAATGTTGCGACCAAATATTACAGCCCTGTATTATATTTGAAGTAATTAAATAATGAAGAATCTGCCTAAATTATGTATGTTTCTCGAACTGTGATAGAACAACGGTACCTAGAGCTATCCAGTTTTGAATAGCGTACGTTTCCACCCGAATATGAGCACATGGAAGACCAAATTTGGAATTTGTTTTATTACCTATTTCATATTTTATAAAGCATTTGCTAGTTAACCAACAAACTCAACAATTTCAAAGCGAGCAGTGGCACCACTATACGAAAAAAACATTATCTCCAGCGTGCGAGACTGTGCATCGGAAATGGTAAAGATATAATCATTTTAAAATTATTTTACGATATTGTTGTTGAACTGAATTTTATGGTTTAAGTGCGAAGAACATTGTTTAATGAAAGTAACCCACAAAACATTAAAAACACCAGTTTACATTGTTACATTCCCTTTTACATTTTTATTTATATTTGTTATTTACAATAATAAATATTTAAAGTAATATTTGATTTTTATATTAATTTACTGTTCACTGTTTAAATTTTTTTACAGTATATTTACTTCCTTTTAAATTTTATTCACAGTGTAGTATGCGATTTTAATATTTTGGCAGTAGTCCATTTATACTAGACATAAAACAAATTCTAAATTTTCTCGAATAGGAGTCTAATCTCTATAATGTTTTGCAATCCTTCACACAAGAATAATAACAATAGAGAAGTTTTGCTTAACATTGAAGTCTGTTAATAACACTCAATATTCCATTTAAAATTTGGATTTAACAATAAACAAATTAAGAAATCAATTGTTAAAAATACACTTATATTTTCTAAAATGAGGTGAATAAAGTTCTACAGATTGAGTACATAATTAAAATTTAATCCTTGGAGCTTATTTTCAACATAATTTGATAAAAAAATACCCGAGGAATAGTTCATATTTTGTACACTTTTCTAGAACGTTTTTTAATTCAAATCAAAATGAGAAGAATATTCAAGAATAAACACAGATAAATGCTATGTATGAACAACATTAAGAGCATTCAAAATTACCATAAGGTAATAAAGATCCACTAAAATTGTAACATTCATGTTTTTTCAAATGAAGATTTCAATTCAGCATAAATGAATTAAATTTTTTCCAAAGCTTTGAATTAAAATATAATTAAAAAAATTAGAAAGTTTTTCAGATTAAGATTCGAATGTTGAAAAATTCGAGTCTTCAAATTTTAGATATTATCAAGCAACATGGAAATTGGAACCACCGTTTAAACCATTTTGCATTCCAAAACGAAATATAAATTCAAGCACTGTACTGTATATTTTAAAATTGAAATTCTTTTTTAGTTGACTAATTTTTAAATAACTAAGGTTTATTTTTTATAGTTGGCAACAACAGATATTGCTTTTTTCAAAAAGAGCGGAAAAAGAGTTTTACTATTTTCTTAATTTTGAAGTTTTGAATGATCTTTATGTCTAAAATAAAAATAAAAAATGAAGAATATAAATATCTGAGAGCTTTCAGAATTTACATTACGCCCAAAGGGGCATTTTTTACCGGTTTGTGCGTTACCTTTATTTATTAAATATCATGTTCTTCGCACTTAAACTATAAAATTAAACTCAACAGCAATATCACAAAACAATTTTAAAATGAGCGCATCTTTAAAATTTCGGATACACAGTCTCGCGCGCTGGAGATAAATTTTTTCGTACAGTGTTGCCATTGCTCGCTTTGAAATCGTTGAGTTTGTTAGTCAAAAATTCTTTAAAGGTCTCATAAAATATGAAACAAAACAAATTCTGGGTTCCAAACGCCCATATCTAGGGAGGATTACGTTATTCAACATTTGATGGCTCTAGATACCGTTGTTTTTTCACAATACGAAAAAAAAACAGGCACACATTTATGCAGATTCTTAATTATTTTTTTAAATATAATATAGGACTGTAAAATTTTTGGCAGCAGTTTGAAAAGTGAAAGAAAGCTTATAGTGAATCGACGCAAAATGGCAAAGCGAAATTAATAGTCCTTCTGGGCTAAAAAACATTCTTTCAGCTTTAAGTTGTCCAATGCTGTGGATGAAAATTTTAATTTATATTCCTTTAATTTCCAGTAATTAGGCTTTCTTCGGAGTCTTTATTATGAGAAACTTATGAGTAACCTTTCTGCTTGTGCTTAGTTCATTTTCCATTTAATTGCCGACATGTTAATGTAAAGTGGGTTTGCTTGTATGATTAAAACTCAGGATTTTTCTCAATCTTTTTAGATCACGGTATTCTTGAGATGTATATGATAATTTCTTTTGTGTGTTGCGGATGCTTTCTTCTTGTATACTCCAAAAGGGCCAAAAGTAATCTCAAGCATGTGTGATATATCATTAAGATATTTCAAATCAAGGAACACAGTTTTTAAATTTACTTTTAAACAGACCTTAGGAAAATAAAACCACAAAATCTGACAAGAAATACTTATGAATTTCTAGATACCGGAGATCTTTCGTCAATAATAACAAATAATTTGCGTTTTATGCAAAATATGCATTTGCAAAAATATTGCAAAATACTCATTAATCATATTTTGTAATTACTGTTTTAAAATTTAGACTTAAACTGTTTAAAGACAAAATAGCTTTATATAACGACTCACTGCACTTTATGTAAACGGCATGCTCAGTAAAGTTTGGATTTGTAAGTTTTGGAAAAAATATGAATCTTCTCAAAAGTTCATATTTATACGAATATTCCTCTAAAAGCTAATAATAATCTTTTACCTCATTTTGGTGCCCATCGCTCTGTAAGCTATCGTTGGATAGGGATATCTGTTCTTCTGTTTGTACTCATCATAACGCTCTTCAAGTATCGTCCAGCAACGACCGAGACAAACTCCTGAATACAAAGAATTCACACAACAAAGAAGTAGGAGAAAAACACCAGTCCAACCTGAAAACAAAGTAGTCATTGCAGTAAATTAAATCCTATAATAAATTTAGCTATACACTGTCATCTAAAATTAGCTTTACATACATAAAAATGATATTTCTTGGTACAGCCAATTTAGTCTCATTTGCTATTTCCTGGATTGAGCGTTCAATAAATCTAATATCATTATCAAATCCAATTTGGATTAAACTTGTTTCTTTATTAAAACTAGAATTTCTGCAGTCCTAATTTTCATAGAGATATTAATATGGCATCTTTAGAAAGCTAAACGTGTAGAGAATTCAAAAATGCAAAAATACCAAATCAACATTTTTGGCTTCCAACACCCCTTGTTCTCACCACAAGTAGTTGGTGCTTTTGTAAGCACGAAGTTCGTTCCCCTTTATGTTAAAAAGTTATAAGTAAGAAGGACTTTTTACACACTTTCCTTGTTATATTACTGTGCGAGAAGTTGTCATGTTGAACTCTGGGTACTAGACAATTTCTATGAAAGCTGAGAAGACAGGATCTTATACGGTTACTGAAAATTCATGTATGTTTAAATAAAGTCTAAAACTAATCATACAGCTATGATAATAAATAATACTCATGCAAATTCTGAAAATCTATCATTTTTCCTTTTTAAAGTCTTTGTTCGAACAGAAAACAAAAACTTGAAGAGAAACGAAAGTCTCATTAGACGCTTTGTTTTGAAAATTATTCTAACAGTGGCTCCCAAAAGTGTTCGTTTACTTATTTTCATTGAAATAGATCTCTACCCATTAAACTTTCTGAATGGTATTTTAATAATAAGATCTATGATCTATTCGTAACAAAATTATATAAAATATTTTTTAAATATAGCAAAACTATTTTTAAGAAATTAATAATCACAAAATGACAAACATTTTATCTCACAAAAGTCTTCGTACCCTTCAAAAAAATCTCGACATATTGGTAAATATTTTCATTTTTCGTTAATTTAATATTTACTAGGATATCCTTTAGCATACAAAACAGCTTTTAAATGTCTGGGAATAGATTTTACTAGTTTTTTGTAATTTTTGTATCAATGTTCATCCATTCTTCCATCATGACTGTTTTGAGTTCGCTTTTCGTTTTGATGTCGTGTTTTCGTACTCTAACCTCCAGTTCTTTCCAAATGTGTTCTATGGTGTTTAAATCTGGCGACTGAGGTGGTGTTTTCAAACCTATAGACAATTATAGACATCACAGGCGAACGTTGAGAGCCGTATGCTTAGAATCGTTATGATTAAAAATTAAGTTGTTTCCGATACCCAAATTTTGGGCTGATAATTTTAAATTGTCTGTTAAAATATTTAAATAAAGAATGATTCATTATGCCACCAATAAATACCAAATTACCTAGTCCTGATGCCGCCATGCACCCCCACACAAGAACACCTCCACCGCCATGCTTAACTGTTCCAACTAAGTTCTTAGAATGAAGTTCCTCATTTTTCTTCTCCATGCAGTTAGTTATTCGACTACCGGAACCAAAAATGTTAAATTTGCTTTCGTCAGCAAATGGGCATTATTCCAGTACGTTTCGGGTGTATTTATCATTGATTTTGGGAATGAAAGCCCAAGCTTTCTGTTTTTCTCACTAACAAAAAGGTTTTTACGGGCAGAACGCTCATTTAATCCAGTTCTTTGAGAACTCGTGGAACAGTTTCAGGTGAAATTGAAGTAGGAAGCTTTGCATTACATTCTGCAGAAACTTTTACACAACTCAAACATGGGTTTCACAAATTTTCTAATATTAAATCTCTCATCACGTTTAGCTAACTTTCTCACCTTGTTTTCAATCAGATTTTCTTCTTTAAAGCGTTTTATCACATACTGCACTGTAGAAAGGGATAAATTAATTAATTTAGCGATATTTCGTATTGATTTACCACTACTATGGTAAAAAATTATCAATTTTCGAATGCTGTTTGCAATTTCTGTACGACTGCGACCCATTTTTCAATAATAAATAGAATATTTGAAGTAAACAAAAAAATTAAAGCAAACGATTTTTTAAATGCCACTACAATGCCAAAATTAAAAAAAGCGGCAAACAATTCTAATCTTGCTTTTATCTAAAAATATTTCAGTGTACGAAGACTTTTGCGAGATAAAATGTCATTTTTTGATTAATTTCTTAAAAATAAAGTTTCGCTATATTTTAAAAATATTTCATGTAATTTTGTTACGAATAGATAATAGATCTTATTAAAATCTCATTCAGAAAGTTTACTTTTAATTAATGGATAGAGTCCTGTTTCAATGAAACTCTTAAGTGTACGAACACTTTAGTATTTTTTTAAATTTCATTCAAATGACCTTCCTCCTAGCAGATGAAAGGCAGCTTTTAAACCTGAAGTGTCTTATGAATCGGCAATTTCTTCAAAAAGCCTTCGTGGGGATCTTGCTGAATGAGTTAACGGAAAAGTTCTTTAATATCAGATTTTTTCATAATCTCCTCTTTGAAATCAAATTACACTGAAATTATACTGTTATGGATTTGTATTTATTTAGGATTGTAAATAAAATTGTTTTATTTTCGCATGCAGCGCAGACGATTTTGAAGACTACGTCAGAAAAGTAAAAATACAATAGCGCGTGCATTTAATATATCGTCATTGGTGTTGCCATCTCGAAAAATTGAGAATAGATTTTACAAGAATGTTCTCGTGAATAATCAAAAACTTATAAAAGCCGAATTAAAGCACCTCAGTTGCTGTTGTTTTAAGCGAACTGTTTAATGTTATTGATTGTAGCGAATTCGCTGCGAGATGGGATTAACTTTCTCCATTCTGAATTGCATTTATACGTAACTAAAAATAAAATATCAATATTAGAAACCCTTTTCTAAGCTAAGAACCACATGCTGAGCAATTCATACAAATTAGTTGAAAAAAACATTGATCAATCCATTTTTTTAAATTGAAAATTCTATTCATAGAATCGAATAAAATTCGTGCCGCAGAAAACACTGGCAGGCTTCAGTATGGACACGTAGCCAACTTAGTATTAATAGTATATTAATTAAAAAGTAGTCGTAGTACATTTATTAAAAAGAAAAATATTTGTACTTTAATGACTTTTTTCGCACAATTACCACAGATTAAGATTCTAAAGTAATAAAACTTCATGTAGGATTAGTAACGTGTGTTTAGACTTTGAAAATCTACAAATTACCTGTGTAAAAATTCTTTTGGCGTACCAAATGTAACAAAATCATTGATGCGTGCGTACGGGTTCCTAACAAATTGAATGCACACAGAACTTATAACTTGATAAAATTCAATTTTACCAAAAGGAACATTTCACTGTTATGAAACTTTCCAAAAAAAAAAAAATAATTGTACAACTCTTCAAAGTATTACAGAGTCTCGAAGTTATTGGAAGGCATATGAGGGCCGGATACGGTTACAGTTGTATATGAATCAATTGCAGTACCTAATACGGTGATACAGCAACCGGACTAAAATATCGCCCCGTTTGGCGACTTTTCAGTTGTGGCGACAAAACTAGTCGCCAAAACCATTCGCCAAAGCGAGATAGCCATTTACTCAATGTTAAATAGACTTGCCCTTGTATTCTTATTTTTCAGGGAAAGCATTGTTTCTCTCAGCTTTTTATGCAACATTATACAGAAAATTACCACAATTTCTCAGAGAATTGCATTAAAATCATCTGGCTACGTACAGAATTCGTACGCTGCCCCCTTCAAGGACTGAACGTCTCAGGCAGTACAATTTAATGGACAGGAAGTCATACTTACAGTTGCGGAAATAAAGGCACCAAAGTATCAGCAAATCACGAAAGAATATCTGAGGTTCATTTTAAGATGTAAAATATCAATTTCGAATTATTCTAATTTATTAACTGAGCCTTGAATACATATTGAAAATAAAGTCAAAATCCACAAATTTTAGAACGTAATATCTCGCTTGATTTTGCTCATACGGAAATCAAACATATATATATTAATAAATGCAATATTATAATCCCGCTCGGATAAAGGGAATTAAAATTTTAAAATTTGCAAATTCAATTGCAAACAAAATAAATTGATTAATTATTGCTGCGAACTAATTTGTAATATCATTTAATTCAGAAAACATAAAGTGCAAGCATTTAAACGCCAGAAAAACATAAAACGTAATACAATCCCAAAAATTTTATCTTCAAAAACCTTTAAAATTTTTTAAATAAATTTTAATTTGCATAAAGTGAATAATTATTAAGTAGGCAGGAGACTGACCTTTTCAAGGGGCAGTTGCCCCCAAACCTAACTCTTCAATTACCCAATTCGTGTTTCGTGATCTATATAGGTATGGGATAAAGAAATTAATTTTACTAATTAGTTTTTAATGAAGCATACATATCAGTATACAAAATTTTCCTAAATATAGATACAAGAACCGGAGGAATTTATAAGTTTATATTTACAAAATTGATATTCTTAAAGTCAAAAATACCAACACATGAGTATTTGTATCATTTAAAACATTTTTATCATTTGAAATATATGTTTATGACCGACTTTTGCGAAAATAAATATCTGAAAACAAGGCAGTCTGAAGTTTTAATTGAACTACTAAGAGAATGAAGAAATAATGTACTCATGTCATATTGTTACGGATTGTGCATTTATTTAGCTATTTATTTAGAATTGTAATTAAAATTGTTTTATTTTCCCGTTCAACGCAGACGAACTTGAAGAGAAAGCTACGTCGGCAAAGTAAAAATACAACAGCGCGTGCATTTAATATTTAATAAATATCTCGTAATTGCTGTTGCCGAAATCGTGAAAATAAATTATACCAGAAAGTTCTCGAGAATAATTAAAAAGCTTGTAAAAGCCTAATTGAAACACCTCAGCTCAGTTGTTTTAAGCGAACTGTATTGTTTACTTGTTCTTGATTGTAGTGAATTCGGTGTGAGATTGGATCAACTTTGTTTTGAATTGAATTTTGTTTAACGTTTGAGATATTGCACGAATGTATGCGAGAAAATAGCCTTTTGTTTTTATTTCTTGTGAAAAGAATAAATTTTATTAGCTTCTTAATGTCTTGTGCATTCAGTCCATTACGAACCCGTACTTACGCAAACAATATCAGGAATTATTTCAGAGGATGAAAAAATAAAAAAAAATCATGCTTTCTACCATAAGCATTACGTAATAAATGAATGAAAAACAAATTTGAAATGAGCATTCTCAGTTTGGCTTAGGTCTGGACTTTCTGGGAACCCAGAAGCCGTATTTATGGATTACTAATTGTCCTCTATCCTCCTACGACCCATTCTCATTTGGTGTGGTTCTGTATTTTATAAGCAGTTTCCTTCGATTTTGAAAACTCTTGCACTCATGATGCGCAGATGTCTGAAACAGTGGATGCCAGGATATCCTACAAAGGAGGAGACGAAGCTACATTTGAAAAATTATGGTTATCCTACATAATAAAGTTTAGTGAATTTAAGTGAGTATTATAAAGAAAAGCGCTTTGGATCATATTGATTTTTATATTGTAACTTGTTTCAATCTGAAATAAAGGAATTCCATGAAAGCTTATCCGAATTTGTATGGAATTCACATTGCTTATCTCGGGCAAAAGGAATAGGGTTACTGCATCGGAATGATTAATTACTAATAAGTGAAAGTTACCTGCGTCAGCAAGTGCCTTTGGTAGAGCTAGAACTCCACTGCCAGCCATTTCTCCAACGATGAAAATAGCTGCCAGCCATAAAGACAATCCTTTCTTTCTCTCCGTTGGTAGCAACGATTCAGCAGATTCTTTGTCACTCATATTCTGAAATTAATCATTCAATCATCTACAGTTTTGTTTTTAAATTGCACTTTTTAAAAAGGTATTATGATTAAACAATCTGAGAGTGTATGTTCTTAGCTCAGAATGGCTCTTGGTCTCGAAAGAATTTGCGTTGTTTCATCTTTCATTCGAGTCTCTTGCCATTCGGAAAAACGCAAGATATTCTTTCATAAACTGTTTAAACGCAATACATGCATTTCTTAATACTTTTTAGTCTGATTTAAATAAAAACGCATTTAATTCGTGATATAGTTAATTGAAAACATTAAATATTTTTATAGAATTACATTACATTTTTTCCTTTTATAAATATGCAGAAGGCATGCAACGTTCCAATGTAAGACATGCAACGTTCCAATGTAAGACATGCAACGTTCCAATGTAAGACATGCAACTTTCCAATTAGCATAAATGCATATTGATCTAGTTGTCCTATAAAATGTTTCACCATTCTATTTGAGCCCACTTCAATCGATAATCCTTATTGGTAAAAGATTCAACTTTAAAAGAGCTCTTTTGGGCGATCGTTAAAATCAACACTTTCAGACATTTTTTTCAGGGGGGGAGGTACTAATATTTTCTTTGTCTTTCGTCATAATCAAGTTTACTTTCTTTAAGAGTAGTTGTGAGCAATCAGCCCTTTGAAATCAGAAATAAATTAATGGAAAGCCCCAGTTGGACTTCGTCACAATAGTTGATATAACAAGATGGCGCTGATAAATTGAAAAATAAACATCTGATATAATTTACCTGATATATAACATTATGTGGACGTTTGTAATTTAGTCTTAATTTTAAAATAATGCTCTTAAAGTTGTAAAAATCTACAAGAGAACATAATGGTTCATCAAAGCCGGTTAAAAAAATTTGGTCTTCCCATCGGGCGTCTTCTATAAATTTTATCTTATGAAAATTTTTTAGACTATTACATTTATTGTCACTAATCATTTTATTTTAAAAAGAAAAGCTGTAAGCATTCATTTATTATATTTTGTATATTAAATACGATTAAATCTAAAGTTGCTTCCTCTCATTCATCTGCTTTCTCCATGTTCACTTTCTCAAGGAATGTTTCCCCCTGTTTATTTCTTTTTATATTTACAAACTCTACTGCAGCTTCTACTCTATCTTTTAAAATTGAAAATCTCGTGCCCGCTCAGTTTTCATCAATTTTGTTCGCTTTATTTCCCGTTTCAGTACGTAATTTATTTACAAAAATACTATCATTTAGACTCCTTTGAACACTTGCTTAATTTCTTTTCCTATTCTAATGTTTTCAACAAATTTATACATTGCGCAAAAAGGACAGTTCTATATCTCCCGTTCCACTGGGCCGACTGACAAAATTCAACTTGCGTTTTAAATGTCTCGAAAGCGCGACTTACGATATGCATTAGATTTATATATAGCATTGTTCCAATATAGATATTTTGACATAACAGCGGACTTTCCCTGAAATGCTATGCCAGTTTTTTCCATGTGTCGATTCTATGACTGAAATTATGCCAAACTTCGTAAAAATCGCACGAGTAGGTTTTAAAAAATTAGCTCTAAAAATTTTAGCTCCTGCATGTTAATTGAATTTGGTATATATTTACCAATATCTTTTCATTAAACTTATCTGAATCCTTTCACATTTCGAAATTTAGGTTCATTCCAAATAAAATTCACCCTTCTTTAACGACTTAATTTTAAAATTTATTTTTAAATAATTTTTATAAACTTTCGACAAAACGTTCAATTATAACCTATGAAATTTTTACCATCTCAAAGATTTATTTCTAAGCACACATGCAAAAAATTAGAGTTTATTCAAAATTTCCTAAGATATACGTGAATTTACATATTGGCGAGTTTTGAAATTTGGCATATTTGTTATAAGCGATAACGTGAAATGTGGTTTACGCACTGTAAAATTATTTGAAGGTATGAACGATGACCTATTTTTCCGTTCGTGCACAATGAAAAAAAGGAAAGGAAAATAGGTTGCTATAAATTAAAAAGTTCGCCAAGTGAATTATTCTCGGCGCAAACTGAAAAAATGTGACAAAACAAATTTAAGTTTTTCCATAAATGTCTTACCAAAAATTACAAAATTTAATATTTAGGCATGATCGGAGTCATAGAATCGAAATATGGAAAAAAACGGTATGTTATTTCAGAAAAAGTCCGATTTTGTGCCAAAATGCCAAAGTTAGAACAATGCTATGTATAAAAAATATATATCCTAAGTCGCACTTTCGAGACATGAAAAACGCAGTTTGAATTTATTCTATCTGCCCAGTAAGACGGTAGATATAGAACTGTCCTTTTGGGGGGGGGGTGGCACAGTGTACTTCCTCTTTGCGCCCGTGTTATCAGAGCATAATCTGTACTGAGCAAAAACCTAAGCTCAAGAAAAGAGTACCTCAAATTAGAAATTTCAGATAAATATATTTACATGGTTAGACAAGTAACTGGATATGGTTGTTCCTGTTAGTAATCCAGTTCATATATTGCAAAAATCTTCTACAATCGTAAAATTCTGTAGGTGCAACACTTGCGAAATCTGTCTATGGAAAAGACTAAATTCTATATTTGTGATTAATACAATTTGAGAACATTGGACATAATAGAAAGCATATCGTCTTCCAAAGAGTACAGTTTCATCGTTTCTGCTGACGGTATTTTGGACAATTATACGCAAGGAAATAGGAATATCATCAAGAAAAAGGCAACTCAATAGAAAATAAAACTTAAGGAGGAATCAGATTTCTAAATTTTTATTTTAAAGTGCCAAATTGTATATACTTTTCTTTTAGTTAGAAGTTATTGCGTTTCCCACATATTTCGAGAACCCAAAAAATTTACAGAGATTGCTGTAATCAGCGGAATGATCAGAATTTTTGGATCGTAAATAAGTGTAAGGAAAAAAGTTAATTTTAGACTGTTAGAACACTCCATGAGTTAAAATTTTCGAAGATACAGTAGAAAGAGAAAAGGATTTATCGAATAATTATTTTTGTCAGGATTAATTATTAAGCAATTTAAACATTTCTTCATAGGTTCCAAAGGGAACAGAAATTTTTCTGAAAAAAAACTGGAAAGTTAGAATTTACCTCCTTTTTATCATTTTTAGAATTGACTCCATTTAAAGCAACAAATTTTAAGAACAGTGAAAATTTAGGCCTCGTTTCTGGTCTAAAATAAAGCATCAGTTGTCTTAATGAGGTTTTACTTTTTTGGGATACTTTACAGAGGCATGATATTTTTTTCGGAGCAGGAAACGTGAAAAGTCAGCTACGCAAGATTTAATCCACGATTCTTCCAGTGCTGGTTGGACTTGCTATATAGTTCGACAACCTCATCCGCGACCACGAGCGCAAACACGCATGCGCCATTCTGACCGAATTATTCTCAAAATAGGATGGAAAGATGAGTACTTTTTTCCCCTCCAGCTCATCTCTTACCGGAGAAAAGATTTTCACGTCGCAGCAAGTAATAACGCTCCTTTTGGATGAGTATGTTTTGGCAGAATGTCAACCAGGGTTGCGTTTGAAACGGTCGAGCTATATCAGTTACATTACAAGAGCAAGTAATGCAAATACTTTCTTTCCTCACCAGAATTTGTGTTGGTGACAAATAAGTATCTACATTGTAAAGAAATATGCCGTGTAAATATAGGAATTAGAGGAAATGTGTAAAATAAAGCTAAGAAAAGAAGCTTGAGAGTGGTGGAGAATATACGCAAAAATGCATTTTGTTTTTTTATTACCGAGTAGCAGTCGGACAACACTATAGGTGAACATATAAAAAGAAATTACGCTAGTAAATATATCATGATTTACTGAAATCCAAAATACGAATTATCAAAAATTTTCAAAAAATAATTACATCGGAAAATTTCTAAGCAAAGTTCTTCAAGTACGCAATTTTATAAAAAAATGCTAAATTCTCCTTCCCCTCTTAATTTGTCGCTCTCTAGCCCAAATGACGTTAGTCAAGAAGGGCTATTACTCTCAAAACGGGATTTTGCGTTGAATCATTAGAAAGGTTTGAATCACTTCCAATTGTTCACACCAAATCGCCCTGTACTATATTTAAAAAATTTAAATAATCTGCAAAAACGTATGTATGTTTCTTGCATTGCGCAAAAGCAACAGTACCTAGTTATTAAATTTTGAATGACGTAGACCTCCACCCGAATATGAGCACCTGGAAGCTCGAATTTGGAATTTGTTTTATTATCTATTTCCTAGTCTGTAAAACTAACAAACTTATTAAAAACGATTTCAAAGCGAACAGTGCCCTGTGGGGATCTGTGTGGAATAAAACATTTTTATCTCCAGCGCGCGAGACTGTATCGGAAATTCTACAGTTATGCTGTTTTTAAATATTTTCAACCCAAAGTAGCGTTAGCCCAAATACCTCCAAAATGTGCATGTGTCCGTAAATGAAAAAAAAACTCATCTTTGGGCGTTATATGGAATTTGAAAACTTTCAGATTTTTCTGCTTTCCTTCTTTCCTTTTTTCTATGTTCTGGATTTTTTTTTATCATAAAGGCAAAACCGCAGCTGAGTAATGTGGTTAAAACTATCAAAAATAATTTTAAAATTATCAGTATTTACTAAAATTTGTGTTTTCTTAATTCCCTTTTTACTGAATTATTTTTTAAATTTCTGGACATTCATTTTTATAGGCCATCTGAATTTCAATGCCTATTAATAAGATTGAATAAAATTAAATGCATGGGGCATTAAAACTAATACGCATTTCTTGAATTTTATAGACCAATACTAGCGTAACGTATGATATCTGAGCAATTAATAGTCTGTTCGGGAAATACCTACATCCTGCCTTGGCTTTCAAAGCAGGGAGGATATTTGAATGCACTAATATTTATTCTCTTTATTTGTAGACAGAATTTAAAAAAATGTTCTTTTGAAAGCTAAGACTATTGAAAGCAGACTGAGTATCAGTTTTCGATTCGTTGCAGAGTTTCGTCATAAGATTTGAAAAGAAAGTAAATTTAGCTTAATTTGCTTATAAATAATGAAGTGTCTTCGAAAAAATAAACTTTACTGGCTTATTTCCTTAAATATTAACTCTAGACGCAATATTAATAAAATTAAAAGTTTTTGAAAGCAAGGAAAACTATTTTTTAAAACAGGTTTTTACAATAGCGAATGCGATGTACTGCGCAAGTCCCCAAATAACTTTTCATACAGCTCCTATCGAATCAAATTTCTGATCAATGAAATATTCATTATACTTCGCTTAGTTACCCAATTTACATGCATGTTTTCCATTTTTCTTACTAACTTTATCACTTAAAAACGGGGGGGGACAAGCACAGGGTGTACACTGTTTCTAAAGAGAAACATGGTACGTAAAAACTCGCTATTATATATATATTTCAAAGGGCTTATCAATTTCAGTAATGTTCTTTTTTTGCTTACACAGACTACTTTCCTATTTGTGTGTACATTTTACACTGTTACCAGAAGCAGTGCCGGCGCCAGGCTTTTCGCCACCCCATGTCTGGCACCGGCCTGACAGAAGTTTCTAAATAGACGGGTTTTAATACATACCACTGTACCATCTATTCGCCCTGAATTTTCTATATTCACGTTACACAAGGGAGGGATGAAACCCCAACCATGCAGCCAGCCCATTCACCTGGGATCGAAACCGGGTCAAACTGAGTATTCAGCAGTCTTAACCACCGGGTTGCTGGTGCGGCAGGAACTGCGACGGAATTTTCGATCAACAGTTTGTTCCTTCACCATGTGAATAGCAACATTTACCTGTAAAATTTCAAAGTCCAGGACTTTGTGAGGTTCGAAATATTTCTGGCAGAACATCGCAATAAGAAATATACATACTATGCCGCACACTGTACATTTGGCTTTCAAATATATAGCCATGGCTTCAAGATATTCTCCTGTGTCGAACGTTTTCCTTGCAATCTTGTTTCACTAATTTCTCGACTATGAACACGTCTTGCATACCGCAATGTTTCAAACACTGTTGTCCTTTTAATGTAAGGCCTACCAACGGTCGAGCGGTGCACTGAACACTGGTAGTTCGGTCCGAGGTTCGAATCTCGCGAACGGGCTGGCTGCATAGACGTTTTCGTGATTTTCTTCATGTGTAACTTGTGTACGAGCCAGCTTGACTTACGAATCCTCCACGAAGGCATGCCTTCCCTTAGGTAGATAGCCCTTGAGGCTTTTGCGTAATTGCATAAGCAAAAAAAAATTTACTGTAAAATATTTTGTAGCAGTACTCTGGATTGAAATTTCAAGAATTTTTTTTAAAAGCGCATAACTTTATTCGGATTATTCTTTATGAAAAATTTATTTTTGCATTGCCTCGGAGATGGACTTCACCAAATTTGTTCATACATCTTCTCACTTTTAAGACGTACATTAAGTTCCTGAAATCAAGAATGCTATGTTCACACACAGAATTCTAATATCTATTTGTCAAATGCATTTACCCTAGTAGTACAGTTACTATGCAAGTAAATTACCAGTATTTTGAATCTGCTAATCTAATCGGCTAGTTATTTTTTTCCAACGATCGGGTACTAGCTAAGTATTCGTCGATAAAGCGCTCATTTAGCCGGCTCATCCCCACGAGTATTGCCCAAAGTGCACTATAAAGAGCAACTTATTTTACATCTTGGAAAAAAAAAGGCCAGCTCTGGCATAGTTTTAATGGAGATCACCACGTGTC